>JAPDVR010000001.1:74507055-74732126 GCA_026230005.1 Gila orcuttii | reverse complement strand
AAGCAGGAAGCGGGAGGAAAGCAAAACGTTTTTAGCAAAATTGCAGAAGGTAACAAACTTTTTTGTGATGCCCGTAGGGTTGCCACCCGTCCCTTAAAATACGGAATCGTCCCGTATTTGTGAAATAAACAGCGCGTCCCGTTTTGAATCAATACGGGACGCGGTTTGTCCCGTATTTCTGGTAGTGTTACCACCCATCCCGTTTTTCCCGGGATTGTTCTTCTTTTTAACAACCTGTCCCGGGAAATTTATACACTCTCCCGGTTTTCGAAAGGCTAAGAGGAAAATGAATGTTCAAACAGCGCGCACGGTAGAGAGGTAGAGAGCGCGAGAGCTTGCGTGCGTGCGTGTGTGCCTCACGAAGCGCATGTAAACCCCCATTAATAAAAAGCTTAGACAAACTGTAATTGCATAAAGCTACCACATTCGGTAAGACAAACGCAATGATCATCGTGATTATCTGTAAGAAATGTATAACACTATCAAAAACTATAGCATAATACAGATCTGTATGAATGAAATTTGCCAAATAACTTACTGGCCAGCAGGAAGACGGCTCATGCTGTTTAGCTAACCTTTCACAAAGTCATCATAAAAACATTAATTACAGCAGTGTTTCTCAACTAGCAATCTATTAAGTCAGCATATTTGTGTTTGATCTCTGTGAATTACAGAAATATAAGACTTGCTAGACCTACTTTTTTTTCCTATATTTCTTTGCACAAAACTCTCCAGAAAGTGCCATGTAATAGTTTATTTAAAAAAAATAAAAAAAAATTTTTTCGTTCTCTTTTAAAGATCGGATGGGGGGCCCCATACTACCTTCGCCTTGGGCCCCCAATTTGCTAAATCCGCCACTGCGCAGTAGATACTGAAAAGAAGTGAATTTCCACATGACATTTCATTAGCTTGTAGACAAATATATTATCAATCAATAATACCTATAAGTAGTTTATATTTTCCACAATTAGCTCATACAAATAAGGTGCTTTTTGCCTCAACTTTACCCATATGTGGTCCAGTTGAGACAGTATCATGGTACAGTTGAGACACCCATTTTTAATGATGTAAAAGTAACTAAACGTTCATTGCAAATATAATAAATAAAGACAAATAATAACAATTGGTTAACACATTTGTTTATTTATCCATTTAAATGAATTCATTTTATTTAAATTAGCACTGGTTAAAATGTATAAAACAGGAACGATATATTTAATATATTCATTAATAATACACAGTTTAAATATCACAAATATCAAATTTTATTTTCATGTGCGTCCTATACTGGCTAATTACGACGTTTAACCTGTTATCATAACACTGAACAACTAAACAGTGTTTCCTAATAGAACTCTATCACGGGTACAGATACACGTGTGTCTCAACTTACCCCGCTGGCCACCTCGCACATTTATCTAGATTTTGCAATGACCTTGCATGACACAATACGAAATATCCCAGTTTTTAGGGTACAGAATAACGTTTGAGATGATACGAGTTATGTTTAACAGTCACATAAGGATAATAAGCTGTTCATTGTGGAGTGTGCATGCTGAAGTGAACGTCTTATCTTAAAAAAAAAACACTTTTGCCGACATCTTCAGATCGGAGATGGGTCCGTTGTTCAAATTTCCCACGATCAAAGAGGACACTAATACACATGTGCACAGCAAACATCACAACTTGTGCTTGCTGCACACGCAAGTTATTTAAGGTGTCTCAACTGTACACAGTCTACCCTACTCTGCGTTCACCAACGCGCTACAAAATGTGGTAAGATTTGCGCAAGCCATTCCTATCGCGACGCTGATGATAAAATGTGCAATAGAAATAAGTAGAAATAACTCAAACTCTATATGGCAGAGTTAAATGCACTTATTCTCTTTGTTCATTTTACATAATTTAAGTGGATTTTACTTAATTTTATACATTTACTGGTAATATGAGCGCAAAAGAAAAAATAATTATTAATATAAAATATTATAATAATGAACTATTACTTATTGTGTTTTGCAGTGTTGGTCAGAAGAGAGAAAGTCTTTCCTCTCCCTCAGTCGTTCGACATTTAAGGTTATAAAACAAAGTATAGTGTTATAAGTGTACATTCATTTTTTAAATGAAAAAACTTTTTTTAAAAAACTTGGTAAGATTTACAATGTTAATAACTGTGGAAACGCGTCATCACAGTCTGTGAAAAACAATGTATTTGCTAAAGTTAAATAATAAATATATGTGAAATGTGTCTCACCGATCTGCAATAGTCCGCTGTTGTTCAGTGTTCAGCAACAGACGAGAAACACAAGCTTTTATTGAGTGAAATATCACACGCCTTGTGTGTCATAAACCTGTTACACCTGAAGTGTGTTTTTTTATCTTGTGAGATAAATGACTCATCATTAATGACTCATTTACAAAGAAAAGTTTGTTTATGTTTGATCTTTCCCAGCAGGCACTGGACGACAATATGACGTTATAGCCTATTGACGTTGGACAGATGTTGCATTTTGGTTGAAAATGAAAATCGGGTTGACGTCATAACCCAACGTCAGTCTGTTGTCAATATCCAACATTGGAAAGACGTTGCATTTTGATTGAATATGAAAATCTGGTTGACGTCAGAATCCAACATCAGATCAACGTAAACTTCCAACGTCTGTCCAACGTTGGATGTTGACGTTATTTTGAGGTTTGGTTATGACGTCAACCTAATTTTCATTTTCAACCAAAATGCAACCAAAATGCAACATCTGTCATTCTCACTTTCTCTGCATATTGAACACGCTGATGACGTTTCACTTTACAAACAAGTTGCGTAGAGGTATTCAAATGTATATATTGACAAACAGGTAGGACATCCTATATATGTATATCTACCAGGATAGGAACACACTTTCAACAAGTTTTCAAAAAAATGCTACCCTAGCTTTAAGGGCCATACACGTTCTTGCATGTACATGCTGTAACTCATCAAAAGAGAGATATTTCAACTTTTGATGCGGTTCACAATCACAATCTTATAAGAAACAATCACGATCCATGATCATAATCGTGATCTTCCCAATTTTGAGATGCAGTATCAAGAAAATTAAGACTGGCATCGAACGATACCTATCTGATATAGCCTACTAAGATATGAATTCATATTTAAATAAATAATCTGCAAATGAATTAAAAAACATAAATCTATAAATTAAACAGTCTTATTTTAGATTGATTCTGTAATTATAGGCTATTAGAGTATTTTTCACATATAAAGAAATTGTTTGAAAAAAAATATGAATAAAAAGAAAGTGCAATCAACTGGGCACTCAATAAGTTTGTGCCAGGGGTGGCTGGCCAATAGAGGGCGCTAGGGCGCCTTAAAGGCCTTAAATGTTTAAAATCTAATTTAAGACTCTTTAAGGATCCGCGGGGACCCTGTACGTACGTGAGGTGACAGAAGGGGGTACGGGAACAAAGTGCTGAATTTTGCCGTTCATTTAAGTCGACCTCACCTTAAAACAAGATTTAAACTGAGCATGTTTTTCTATCAGGTAAAATTCTGTAAATACATGACATCCTCGTGCAGATTGCTGCCTCGGCAAATCGCACTATACTACCGCTCTAGACAATGTACCTTTGTAAAATAAGAGATTTAGCACTTACACCACACAGCAGGCTTCCGGAACGGACCCGCATCGGAGTCGGATCGCGGACCCGCCGTGGCTCCGCACTGCATCTGCGATTAAAACCTTACCTCCGCGGCGGGTCCGTTTGGGACCCGCAAATTGACATCCGCCGCGGACCCGTAACGGACTCAAAAAATAGTGGCTCGATTTGGCCCAGGTCCAATTTGGACCCGTTAATCTCATTTTTAAAATCCCTTCTGTTCTTGCTGTAGGCTATGATACAATAGGATTAACTAAACTATAGGATAAAACCAAAACTATCACTAGGCCTAGTATAATTACTACAGCAATATACACCTTATCTTAAAATCTGATGCATACTTCATAGTGGGCACGCGCACTACATTCACTATGCTCCCGGCATGAGCTGGAGGAAAACTTGATACTGTGTGAACGGTGTTTGCGTGTAGGAGTGAGCACTTTATAGTGGGCACATGACCTACATTTAATGCATTTCCAGCGTGAATCGAAGGAGAATTTAAGACTGTGGAAACAGTGCTTGTGTGTAGGGGTGCATACTTTACAGTGGACACGTGACCTACAAATGACAGACAGAAAAGAGCTCTTTTCGTGTTTTTGTTTTTTGTTTTTGTTGTCACCGTAAAAATGGTGTATGTTTGCAGGTGTGCATGTTTTATAACAGACCCATTTACTGCAATGTTGTTATTTCCAGTCATCTGAAAAGAGGGGACTGAGAAATGTGTGAGAAGCTTTTAATCTGGGGCCGGGCCGCTTTGTGATAGGGACCCGGCTGTTTTCATGCTCGTGTTGCTATTGGGACAGTGGAACAGTCTATGTTTGCAGGGGAGCATACATTACCGTGGGCTCATAACCTGCATTTTGGATACCTCTAGCTTGAGCTAGAGAGGATTGCTGTCTATGCTTAGTCCAATCGCACTTATGCTGCGCTTATGGCGCTTTTCCACTGCATGGTACGGTACGGTTCGGTTCGGTACGGCACACTTTGGCGCTTTTCCACTGCATGGTACGGTACGGTTCGGTTCGGTACGGCACACTTTGGCGCTTTTCCACTGCATGGTACGGTACGGCCAGGCTCGGTACGGCTCACTTGTGTCGCTTTTCCACTGCATGGTACGGTACTGCTCGCTTCGGCTCGCTTTAAATGGTACCACCTCTGTTGAGGTTCCAAGCGTACCATACCGATACTAAATTGTGACTTGAAAACACTACAGATCACTGATTGGTCACAGACAGAATCGTCACTACCAGCGTTATTGTAATTGTGAGACCTCAAACCCGCTAGATTTAAATAGCCAGTAACAGCCACCGCTGTAGCACCTGTTTTAAAACTACTTGCTTGACTTTCTTTGAAGAAAAAAAAACTTCCAAAAAAGAAATGGCTGAATCGTGGTCAGTGGACGAGAAGTGCAGACGTTACTCTTGTTGGTTGCCGAGGAGCGGATAAACTATAAACGATCAATAATAATCCCACCCCCTTTGAAGCGATACTAACTGCAATGGAAAAGCAACCGAGCTAAAATGAAGCGAGCCGTGCCGCGCCGAGCCGAGTCGTACCACGCAGTAGCAGGGGCGGACTTAACCATTAGGCAAAGGTCGGCAATTGCCTTGGGCCCCGAGCTACCTAGGGGCCCCCAAAATGCCCCATTAAATTATGCTTAAGTTTTTATTTATTTTTTACTTTTCGCAAATTATATATTTCTAAAAAACATTTGCGAAAAAAGGCATTAAATCACTAGTGTCGCAGACAGGAGGGGGCCCCCCACCTCACTACATTGGACTATTCCATTATCTCACTTTCTGCGTGCGAAAGTGACAAGGCTAATGCGCCAAAAAACTGACGGAGAAAAATAAGTTATTGACAGACAGTGTAGGCTACAGAGTGACAGACAGAGAAGCTACCCAAGCGGTGCTGAAAAAGCAGGAAGCGGGAGGAAAGCAAAACGTTTTTAGCAAAATTGCAGAAGGTAACAAACTTTTTTGTGATGCCCGTAGGGTTGCCACCCGTCCCTTAAAATACGGAATCGTCCCGTATTTGTGAAATAAACAGCGCGTCCCGTTTTGAATCAATACGGGACGCGGTTTGTCCCGTATTTCTGGTAGTGTTACCACCCATCCCGTTTTTCCCGGGATTGTTCTTCTTTTTAACAACCTGTCCCGGGAAATTTATACACTCTCCCGGTTTTCGAAAGGCTAAGAGGAAAATGAATGTTCAAACAGCGCGCACGGTAGAGAGGTAGAGAGCGCGAGAGCTTGCGTGCGTGCGTGTGTGCCTCACGAAGCGCATGTAAACCCCCATTAATAAAAAGCTTAGACAAACTGTAATTGCATAAAGCTACCACATTCGGTAAGACAAACGCAATGATCATCGTGATTATCTGTAAGAAATGTATAACACTATCAAAAACTATAGCATAATACAGATCTGTATGAATGAAATTTGCCAAATAACTTACTGGCCAGCAGGAAGACGGCTCATGCTGTTTAGCTAACCTTTCACAAAGTCATCATAAAAACATTAATTACAGCAGTGTTTCTCAACTAGCAATCTATTAAGTCAGCATATTTGTGTTTGATCTCTGTGAATTACAGAAATATAAGACTTGCTAGACCTACTTTTTTTTCCTATATTTCTTTGCACAAAACTCTCCAGAAAGTGCCATGTAATAGTTTATTTAAAAAAAATAAAAAAAAATTTTTTCGTTCTCTTTTAAAGATCGGATGGGGGGCCCCATACTACCTTCGCCTTGGGCCCCCAATTTGCTAAATCCGCCACTGCGCAGTAGATACTGAAAAGAAGTGAATTTCCACATGACATTTCATTAGCTTGTAGACAAATATATTATCAATCAATAATACCTATAAGTAGTTTATATTTTCCACAATTAGCTCATACAAATAAGGTGCTTTTTGCCTCAACTTTACCCATATGTGGTCCAGTTGAGACAGTATCATGGTACAGTTGAGACACCCATTTTTAATGATGTAAAAGTAACTAAACGTTCATTGCAAATATAATAAATAAAGACAAATAATAACAATTGGTTAACACATTTGTTTATTTATCCATTTAAATGAATTCATTTTATTTAAATTAGCACTGGTTAAAATGTATAAAACAGGAACGATATATTTAATATATTCATTAATAATACACAGTTTAAATATCACAAATATCAAATTTTATTTTCATGTGCGTCCTATACTGGCTAATTACGACGTTTAACCTGTTATCATAACACTGAACAACTAAACAGTGTTTCCTAATAGAACTCTATCACGGGTACAGATACACGTGTGTCTCAACTTACCCCGCTGGCCACCTCGCACATTTATCTAGATTTTGCAATGACCTTGCATGACACAATACGAAATATCCCAGTTTTTAGGGTACAGAATAACGTTTGAGATGATACGAGTTATGTTTAACAGTCACATAAGGATAATAAGCTGTTCATTGTGGAGTGTGCATGCTGAAGTGAACGTCTTATCTTAAAAAAAAAACACTTTTGCCGACATCTTCAGATCGGAGATGGGTCCGTTGTTCAAATTTCCCACGATCAAAGAGGACACTAATACACATGTGCACAGCAAACATCACAACTTGTGCTTGCTGCACACGCAAGTTATTTAAGGTGTCTCAACTGTACACAGTCTACCCTACTCTGCGTTCACCAACGCGCTACAAAATGTGGTAAGATTTGCGCAAGCCATTCCTATCGCGACGCTGATGATAAAATGTGCAATAGAAATAAGTAGAAATAACTCAAACTCTATATGGCAGAGTTAAATGCACTTATTCTCTTTGTTCATTTTACATAATTTAAGTGGATTTTACTTAATTTTATACATTTACTGGTAATATGAGCGCAAAAGAAAAAATAATTATTAATATAAAATATTATAATAATGAACTATTACTTATTGTGTTTTGCAGTGTTGGTCAGAAGAGAGAAAGTCTTTCCTCTCCCTCAGTCGTTCGACATTTAAGGTTATAAAACAAAGTATAGTGTTATAAGTGTACATTCATTTTTTAAATGAAAAAACTTTTTTTAAAAAACTTGGTAAGATTTACAATGTTAATAACTGTGGAAACGCGTCATCACAGTCTGTGAAAAACAATGTATTTGCTAAAGTTAAATAATAAATATATGTGAAATGTGTCTCACCGATCTGCAATAGTCCGCTGTTGTTCAGTGTTCAGCAACAGACGAGAAACACAAGCTTTTATTGAGTGAAATATCACACGCCTTGTGTGTCATAAACCTGTTACACCTGAAGTGTGTTTTTTTATCTTGTGAGATAAATGACTCATCATTAATGACTCATTTACAAAGAAAAGTTTGTTTATGTTTGATCTTTCCCAGCAGGCACTGGACGACAATATGACGTTATAGCCTATTGACGTTGGACAGATGTTGCATTTTGGTTGAAAATGAAAATCGGGTTGACGTCATAACCCAACGTCAGTCTGTTGTCAATATCCAACATTGGAAAGACGTTGCATTTTGATTGAATATGAAAATCTGGTTGACGTCAGAATCCAACATCAGATCAACGTAAACTTCCAACGTCTGTCCAACGTTGGATGTTGACGTTATTTTGAGGTTTGGTTATGACGTCAACCTAATTTTCATTTTCAACCAAAATGCAACCAAAATGCAACATCTGTCATTCTCACTTTCTCTGCATATTGAACACGCTGATGACGTTTCACTTTACAAACAAGTTGCGTAGAGGTATTCAAATGTATATATTGACAAACAGGTAGGACATCCTATATATGTATATCTACCAGGATAGGAACACACTTTCAACAAGTTTTCAAAAAAATGCTACCCTAGCTTTAAGGGCCATACACGTTCTTGCATGTACATGCTGTAACTCATCAAAAGAGAGATATTTCAACTTTTGATGCGGTTCACAATCACAATCTTATAAGAAACAATCACGATCCATGATCATAATCGTGATCTTCCCAATTTTGAGATGCAGTATCAAGAAAATTAAGACTGGCATCGAACGATACCTATCTGATATAGCCTACTAAGATATGAATTCATATTTAAATAAATAATCTGCAAATGAATTAAAAAACATAAATCTATAAATTAAACAGTCTTATTTTAGATTGATTCTGTAATTATAGGCTATTAGAGTATTTTTCACATATAAAGAAATTGTTTGAAAAAAAATATGAATAAAAAGAAAGTGCAATCAACTGGGCACTCAATAAGTTTGTGCCAGGGGTGGCTGGCCAATAGAGGGCGCTAGGGCGCCTTAAAGGCCTTAAATGTTTAAAATCTAATTTAAGACTCTTTAAGGATCCGCGGGGACCCTGTACGTACGTGAGGTGACAGAAGGGGGTACGGGAACAAAGTGCTGAATTTTGCCGTTCATTTAAGTCGACCTCACCTTAAAACAAGATTTAAACTGAGCATGTTTTTCTATCAGGTAAAATTCTGTAAATACATGACATCCTCGTGCAGATTGCTGCCTCGGCAAATCGCACTATACTACCGCTCTAGACAATGTACCTTTGTAAAATAAGAGATTTAGCACTTACACCACACAGCAGGCTTCCGGAACGGACCCGCATCGGAGTCGGATCGCGGACCCGCCGTGGCTCCGCACTGCATCTGCGATTAAAACCTTACCTCCGCGGCGGGTCCGTTTGGGACCCGCAAATTGACATCCGCCGCGGACCCGTAACGGACTCAAAAAATAGTGGCTCGATTTGGCCCAGGTCCAATTTGGACCCGTTAATCTCATTTTTAAAATCCCTTCTGTTCTTGCTGTAGGCTATGATACAATAGGATTAACTAAACTATAGGATAAAACCAAAACTATCACTAGGCCTAGTATAATTACTACAGCAATATACACCTTATCTTAAAATCTGATGCATACTTCATAGTGGGCACGCGCACTACATTCACTATGCTCCCGGCATGAGCTGGAGGAAAACTTGATACTGTGTGAACGGTGTTTGCGTGTAGGAGTGAGCACTTTATAGTGGGCACATGACCTACATTTAATGCATTTCCAGCGTGAATCGAAGGAGAATTTAAGACTGTGGAAACAGTGCTTGTGTGTAGGGGTGCATACTTTACAGTGGACACGTGACCTACAAATGACAGACAGAAAAGAGCTCTTTTCGTGTTTTTGTTTTTTGTTTTTGTTGTCACCGTAAAAATGGTGTATGTTTGCAGGTGTGCATGTTTTATAACAGACCCATTTACTGCAATGTTGTTATTTCCAGTCATCTGAAAAGAGGGGACTGAGAAATGTGTGAGAAGCTTTTAATCTGGGGCCGGGCCGCTTTGTGATAGGGACCCGGCTGTTTTCATGCTCGTGTTGCTATTGGGACAGTGGAACAGTCTATGTTTGCAGGGGAGCATACATTACCGTGGGCTCATAACCTGCATTTTGGATACCTCTAGCTTGAGCTAGAGAGGATTGCTGTCTATGCTTAGTCCAATCGCACTTATGCTGCGCTTATGGCGCTTTTCCACTGCATGGTACGGTACGGTTCGGTTCGGTACGGCACACTTTGGCGCTTTTCCACTGCATGGTACGGTACGGTTCGGTTCGGTACGGCACACTTTGGCGCTTTTCCACTGCATGGTACGGTACGGCCAGGCTCGGTACGGCTCACTTGTGTCGCTTTTCCACTGCATGGTACGGTACTGCTCGCTTCGGCTCGCTTTAAATGGTACCACCTCTGTTGAGGTTCCAAGCGTACCATACCGATACTAAATTGTGACTTGAAAACACTACAGATCACTGATTGGTCACAGACAGAATCGTCACTACCAGCGTTATTGTAATTGTGAGACCTCAAACCCGCTAGATTTAAATAGCCAGTAACAGCCACCGCTGTAGCACCTGTTTTAAAACTACTTGCTTGACTTTCTTTGAAGAAAAAAAAACTTCCAAAAAAGAAATGGCTGAATCGTGGTCAGTGGACGAGAAGTGCAGACGTTACTCTTGTTGGTTGCCGAGGAGCGGATAAACTATAAACGATCAATAATAATCCCACCCCCTTTGAAGCGATACTAACTGCAATGGAAAAGCAACCGAGCTAAAATGAAGCGAGCCGTGCCGCGCCGAGCCGAGTCGTACCACGCAGTAGCAGGGGCGGACTTAACCATTAGGCAAAGGTCGGCAATTGCCTTGGGCCCCGAGCTACCTAGGGGCCCCCAAAATGCCCCATTAAATTATGCTTAAGTTTTTATTTATTTTTTACTTTTCGCAAATTATATATTTCTAAAAAACATTTGCGAAAAAAGGCATTAAATCACTAGTGTCGCAGACAGGAGGGGGCCCCCCACCTCACTACATTGGACTATTCCATTATCTCACTTTCTGCGTGCGAAAGTGACAAGGCTAATGCGCCAAAAAACTGACGGAGAAAAATAAGTTATTGACAGACAGTGTAGGCTACAGAGTGACAGACAGAGAAGCTACCCAAGCGGTGCTGAAAAAGCAGGAAGCGGGAGGAAAGCAAAACGTTTTTAGCAAAATTGCAGAAGGTAACAAACTTTTTTGTGATGCCCGTAGGGTTGCCACCCGTCCCTTAAAATACGGAATCGTCCCGTATTTGTGAAATAAACAGCGCGTCCCGTTTTGAATCAATACGGGACGCGGTTTGTCCCGTATTTCTGGTAGTGTTACCACCCATCCCGTTTTTCCCGGGATTGTTCTTCTTTTTAACAACCTGTCCCGGGAAATTTATACACTCTCCCGGTTTTCGAAAGGCTAAGAGGAAAATGAATGTTCAAACAGCGCGCACGGTAGAGAGGTAGAGAGCGCGAGAGCTTGCGTGCGTGCGTGTGTGCCTCACGAAGCGCATGTAAACCCCCATTAATAAAAAGCTTAGACAAACTGTAATTGCATAAAGCTACCACATTCGGTAAGACAAACGCAATGATCATCGTGATTATCTGTAAGAAATGTATAACACTATCAAAAACTATAGCATAATACAGATCTGTATGAATGAAATTTGCCAAATAACTTACTGGCCAGCAGGAAGACGGCTCATGCTGTTTAGCTAACCTTTCACAAAGTCATCATAAAAACATTAATTACAGCAGTGTTTCTCAACTAGCAATCTATTAAGTCAGCATATTTGTGTTTGATCTCTGTGAATTACAGAAATATAAGACTTGCTAGACCTACTTTTTTTTCCTATATTTCTTTGCACAAAACTCTCCAGAAAGTGCCATGTAATAGTTTATTTAAAAAAAATAAAAAAAAATTTTTTCGTTCTCTTTTAAAGATCGGATGGGGGGCCCCATACTACCTTCGCCTTGGGCCCCCAATTTGCTAAATCCGCCACTGCGCAGTAGATACTGAAAAGAAGTGAATTTCCACATGACATTTCATTAGCTTGTAGACAAATATATTATCAATCAATAATACCTATAAGTAGTTTATATTTTCCACAATTAGCTCATACAAATAAGGTGCTTTTTGCCTCAACTTTACCCATATGTGGTCCAGTTGAGACAGTATCATGGTACAGTTGAGACACCCATTTTTAATGATGTAAAAGTAACTAAACGTTCATTGCAAATATAATAAATAAAGACAAATAATAACAATTGGTTAACACATTTGTTTATTTATCCATTTAAATGAATTCATTTTATTTAAATTAGCACTGGTTAAAATGTATAAAACAGGAACGATATATTTAATATATTCATTAATAATACACAGTTTAAATATCACAAATATCAAATTTTATTTTCATGTGCGTCCTATACTGGCTAATTACGACGTTTAACCTGTTATCATAACACTGAACAACTAAACAGTGTTTCCTAATAGAACTCTATCACGGGTACAGATACACGTGTGTCTCAACTTACCCCGCTGGCCACCTCGCACATTTATCTAGATTTTGCAATGACCTTGCATGACACAATACGAAATATCCCAGTTTTTAGGGTACAGAATAACGTTTGAGATGATACGAGTTATGTTTAACAGTCACATAAGGATAATAAGCTGTTCATTGTGGAGTGTGCATGCTGAAGTGAACGTCTTATCTTAAAAAAAAAACACTTTTGCCGACATCTTCAGATCGGAGATGGGTCCGTTGTTCAAATTTCCCACGATCAAAGAGGACACTAATACACATGTGCACAGCAAACATCACAACTTGTGCTTGCTGCACACGCAAGTTATTTAAGGTGTCTCAACTGTACACAGTCTACCCTACTCTGCGTTCACCAACGCGCTACAAAATGTGGTAAGATTTGCGCAAGCCATTCCTATCGCGACGCTGATGATAAAATGTGCAATAGAAATAAGTAGAAATAACTCAAACTCTATATGGCAGAGTTAAATGCACTTATTCTCTTTGTTCATTTTACATAATTTAAGTGGATTTTACTTAATTTTATACATTTACTGGTAATATGAGCGCAAAAGAAAAAATAATTATTAATATAAAATATTATAATAATGAACTATTACTTATTGTGTTTTGCAGTGTTGGTCAGAAGAGAGAAAGTCTTTCCTCTCCCTCAGTCGTTCGACATTTAAGGTTATAAAACAAAGTATAGTGTTATAAGTGTACATTCATTTTTTAAATGAAAAAACTTTTTTTAAAAAACTTGGTAAGATTTACAATGTTAATAACTGTGGAAACGCGTCATCACAGTCTGTGAAAAACAATGTATTTGCTAAAGTTAAATAATAAATATATGTGAAATGTGTCTCACCGATCTGCAATAGTCCGCTGTTGTTCAGTGTTCAGCAACAGACGAGAAACACAAGCTTTTATTGAGTGAAATATCACACGCCTTGTGTGTCATAAACCTGTTACACCTGAAGTGTGTTTTTTTATCTTGTGAGATAAATGACTCATCATTAATGACTCATTTACAAAGAAAAGTTTGTTTATGTTTGATCTTTCCCAGCAGGCACTGGACGACAATATGACGTTATAGCCTATTGACGTTGGACAGATGTTGCATTTTGGTTGAAAATGAAAATCGGGTTGACGTCATAACCCAACGTCAGTCTGTTGTCAATATCCAACATTGGAAAGACGTTGCATTTTGATTGAATATGAAAATCTGGTTGACGTCAGAATCCAACATCAGATCAACGTAAACTTCCAACGTCTGTCCAACGTTGGATGTTGACGTTATTTTGAGGTTTGGTTATGACGTCAACCTAATTTTCATTTTCAACCAAAATGCAACCAAAATGCAACATCTGTCATTCTCACTTTCTCTGCATATTGAACACGCTGATGACGTTTCACTTTACAAACAAGTTGCGTAGAGGTATTCAAATGTATATATTGACAAACAGGTAGGACATCCTATATATGTATATCTACCAGGATAGGAACACACTTTCAACAAGTTTTCAAAAAAATGCTACCCTAGCTTTAAGGGCCATACACGTTCTTGCATGTACATGCTGTAACTCATCAAAAGAGAGATATTTCAACTTTTGATGCGGTTCACAATCACAATCTTATAAGAAACAATCACGATCCATGATCATAATCGTGATCTTCCCAATTTTGAGATGCAGTATCAAGAAAATTAAGACTGGCATCGAACGATACCTATCTGATATAGCCTACTAAGATATGAATTCATATTTAAATAAATAATCTGCAAATGAATTAAAAAACATAAATCTATAAATTAAACAGTCTTATTTTAGATTGATTCTGTAATTATAGGCTATTAGAGTATTTTTCACATATAAAGAAATTGTTTGAAAAAAAATATGAATAAAAAGAAAGTGCAATCAACTGGGCACTCAATAAGTTTGTGCCAGGGGTGGCTGGCCAATAGAGGGCGCTAGGGCGCCTTAAAGGCCTTAAATGTTTAAAATCTAATTTAAGACTCTTTAAGGATCCGCGGGGACCCTGTACGTACGTGAGGTGACAGAAGGGGGTACGGGAACAAAGTGCTGAATTTTGCCGTTCATTTAAGTCGACCTCACCTTAAAACAAGATTTAAACTGAGCATGTTTTTCTATCAGGTAAAATTCTGTAAATACATGACATCCTCGTGCAGATTGCTGCCTCGGCAAATCGCACTATACTACCGCTCTAGACAATGTACCTTTGTAAAATAAGAGATTTAGCACTTACACCACACAGCAGGCTTCCGGAACGGACCCGCATCGGAGTCGGATCGCGGACCCGCCGTGGCTCCGCACTGCATCTGCGATTAAAACCTTACCTCCGCGGCGGGTCCGTTTGGGACCCGCAAATTGACATCCGCCGCGGACCCGTAACGGACTCAAAAAATAGTGGCTCGATTTGGCCCAGGTCCAATTTGGACCCGTTAATCTCATTTTTAAAATCCCTTCTGTTCTTGCTGTAGGCTATGATACAATAGGATTAACTAAACTATAGGATAAAACCAAAACTATCACTAGGCCTAGTATAATTACTACAGCAATATACACCTTATCTTAAAATCTGATGCATACTTCATAGTGGGCACGCGCACTACATTCACTATGCTCCCGGCATGAGCTGGAGGAAAACTTGATACTGTGTGAACGGTGTTTGCGTGTAGGAGTGAGCACTTTATAGTGGGCACATGACCTACATTTAATGCATTTCCAGCGTGAATCGAAGGAGAATTTAAGACTGTGGAAACAGTGCTTGTGTGTAGGGGTGCATACTTTACAGTGGACACGTGACCTACAAATGACAGACAGAAAAGAGCTCTTTTCGTGTTTTTGTTTTTTGTTTTTGTTGTCACCGTAAAAATGGTGTATGTTTGCAGGTGTGCATGTTTTATAACAGACCCATTTACTGCAATGTTGTTATTTCCAGTCATCTGAAAAGAGGGGACTGAGAAATGTGTGAGAAGCTTTTAATCTGGGGCCGGGCCGCTTTGTGATAGGGACCCGGCTGTTTTCATGCTCGTGTTGCTATTGGGACAGTGGAACAGTCTATGTTTGCAGGGGAGCATACATTACCGTGGGCTCATAACCTGCATTTTGGATACCTCTAGCTTGAGCTAGAGAGGATTGCTGTCTATGCTTAGTCCAATCGCACTTATGCTGCGCTTATGGCGCTTTTCCACTGCATGGTACGGTACGGTTCGGTTCGGTACGGCACACTTTGGCGCTTTTCCACTGCATGGTACGGTACGGTTCGGTTCGGTACGGCACACTTTGGCGCTTTTCCACTGCATGGTACGGTACGGCCAGGCTCGGTACGGCTCACTTGTGTCGCTTTTCCACTGCATGGTACGGTACTGCTCGCTTCGGCTCGCTTTAAATGGTACCACCTCTGTTGAGGTTCCAAGCGTACCATACCGATACTAAATTGTGACTTGAAAACACTACAGATCACTGATTGGTCACAGACAGAATCGTCACTACCAGCGTTATTGTAATTGTGAGACCTCAAACCCGCTAGATTTAAATAGCCAGTAACAGCCACCGCTGTAGCACCTGTTTTAAAACTACTTGCTTGACTTTCTTTGAAGAAAAAAAAACTTCCAAAAAAGAAATGGCTGAATCGTGGTCAGTGGACGAGAAGTGCAGACGTTACTCTTGTTGGTTGCCGAGGAGCGGATAAACTATAAACGATCAATAATAATCCCACCCCCTTTGAAGCGATACTAACTGCAATGGAAAAGCAACCGAGCTAAAATGAAGCGAGCCGTGCCGCGCCGAGCCGAGTCGTACCACGCAGTAGCAGGGGCGGACTTAACCATTAGGCAAAGGTCGGCAATTGCCTTGGGCCCCGAGCTACCTAGGGGCCCCCAAAATGCCCCATTAAATTATGCTTAAGTTTTTATTTATTTTTTACTTTTCGCAAATTATATATTTCTAAAAAACATTTGCGAAAAAAGGCATTAAATCACTAGTGTCGCAGACAGGAGGGGGCCCCCCACCTCACTACATTGGACTATTCCATTATCTCACTTTCTGCGTGCGAAAGTGACAAGGCTAATGCGCCAAAAAACTGACGGAGAAAAATAAGTTATTGACAGACAGTGTAGGCTACAGAGTGACAGACAGAGAAGCTACCCAAGCGGTGCTGAAAAAGCAGGAAGCGGGAGGAAAGCAAAACGTTTTTAGCAAAATTGCAGAAGGTAACAAACTTTTTTGTGATGCCCGTAGGGTTGCCACCCGTCCCTTAAAATACGGAATCGTCCCGTATTTGTGAAATAAACAGCGCGTCCCGTTTTGAATCAATACGGGACGCGGTTTGTCCCGTATTTCTGGTAGTGTTACCACCCATCCCGTTTTTCCCGGGATTGTTCTTCTTTTTAACAACCTGTCCCGGGAAATTTATACACTCTCCCGGTTTTCGAAAGGCTAAGAGGAAAATGAATGTTCAAACAGCGCGCACGGTAGAGAGGTAGAGAGCGCGAGAGCTTGCGTGCGTGCGTGTGTGCCTCACGAAGCGCATGTAAACCCCCATTAATAAAAAGCTTAGACAAACTGTAATTGCATAAAGCTACCACATTCGGTAAGACAAACGCAATGATCATCGTGATTATCTGTAAGAAATGTATAACACTATCAAAAACTATAGCATAATACAGATCTGTATGAATGAAATTTGCCAAATAACTTACTGGCCAGCAGGAAGACGGCTCATGCTGTTTAGCTAACCTTTCACAAAGTCATCATAAAAACATTAATTACAGCAGTGTTTCTCAACTAGCAATCTATTAAGTCAGCATATTTGTGTTTGATCTCTGTGAATTACAGAAATATAAGACTTGCTAGACCTACTTTTTTTTCCTATATTTCTTTGCACAAAACTCTCCAGAAAGTGCCATGTAATAGTTTATTTAAAAAAAATAAAAAAAAATTTTTTCGTTCTCTTTTAAAGATCGGATGGGGGGCCCCATACTACCTTCGCCTTGGGCCCCCAATTTGCTAAATCCGCCACTGCGCAGTAGATACTGAAAAGAAGTGAATTTCCACATGACATTTCATTAGCTTGTAGACAAATATATTATCAATCAATAATACCTATAAGTAGTTTATATTTTCCACAATTAGCTCATACAAATAAGGTGCTTTTTGCCTCAACTTTACCCATATGTGGTCCAGTTGAGACAGTATCATGGTACAGTTGAGACACCCATTTTTAATGATGTAAAAGTAACTAAACGTTCATTGCAAATATAATAAATAAAGACAAATAATAACAATTGGTTAACACATTTGTTTATTTATCCATTTAAATGAATTCATTTTATTTAAATTAGCACTGGTTAAAATGTATAAAACAGGAACGATATATTTAATATATTCATTAATAATACACAGTTTAAATATCACAAATATCAAATTTTATTTTCATGTGCGTCCTATACTGGCTAATTACGACGTTTAACCTGTTATCATAACACTGAACAACTAAACAGTGTTTCCTAATAGAACTCTATCACGGGTACAGATACACGTGTGTCTCAACTTACCCCGCTGGCCACCTCGCACATTTATCTAGATTTTGCAATGACCTTGCATGACACAATACGAAATATCCCAGTTTTTAGGGTACAGAATAACGTTTGAGATGATACGAGTTATGTTTAACAGTCACATAAGGATAATAAGCTGTTCATTGTGGAGTGTGCATGCTGAAGTGAACGTCTTATCTTAAAAAAAAAACACTTTTGCCGACATCTTCAGATCGGAGATGGGTCCGTTGTTCAAATTTCCCACGATCAAAGAGGACACTAATACACATGTGCACAGCAAACATCACAACTTGTGCTTGCTGCACACGCAAGTTATTTAAGGTGTCTCAACTGTACACAGTCTACCCTACTCTGCGTTCACCAACGCGCTACAAAATGTGGTAAGATTTGCGCAAGCCATTCCTATCGCGACGCTGATGATAAAATGTGCAATAGAAATAAGTAGAAATAACTCAAACTCTATATGGCAGAGTTAAATGCACTTATTCTCTTTGTTCATTTTACATAATTTAAGTGGATTTTACTTAATTTTATACATTTACTGGTAATATGAGCGCAAAAGAAAAAATAATTATTAATATAAAATATTATAATAATGAACTATTACTTATTGTGTTTTGCAGTGTTGGTCAGAAGAGAGAAAGTCTTTCCTCTCCCTCAGTCGTTCGACATTTAAGGTTATAAAACAAAGTATAGTGTTATAAGTGTACATTCATTTTTTAAATGAAAAAACTTTTTTTAAAAAACTTGGTAAGATTTACAATGTTAATAACTGTGGAAACGCGTCATCACAGTCTGTGAAAAACAATGTATTTGCTAAAGTTAAATAATAAATATATGTGAAATGTGTCTCACCGATCTGCAATAGTCCGCTGTTGTTCAGTGTTCAGCAACAGACGAGAAACACAAGCTTTTATTGAGTGAAATATCACACGCCTTGTGTGTCATAAACCTGTTACACCTGAAGTGTGTTTTTTTATCTTGTGAGATAAATGACTCATCATTAATGACTCATTTACAAAGAAAAGTTTGTTTATGTTTGATCTTTCCCAGCAGGCACTGGACGACAATATGACGTTATAGCCTATTGACGTTGGACAGATGTTGCATTTTGGTTGAAAATGAAAATCGGGTTGACGTCATAACCCAACGTCAGTCTGTTGTCAATATCCAACATTGGAAAGACGTTGCATTTTGATTGAATATGAAAATCTGGTTGACGTCAGAATCCAACATCAGATCAACGTAAACTTCCAACGTCTGTCCAACGTTGGATGTTGACGTTATTTTGAGGTTTGGTTATGACGTCAACCTAATTTTCATTTTCAACCAAAATGCAACCAAAATGCAACATCTGTCATTCTCACTTTCTCTGCATATTGAACACGCTGATGACGTTTCACTTTACAAACAAGTTGCGTAGAGGTATTCAAATGTATATATTGACAAACAGGTAGGACATCCTATATATGTATATCTACCAGGATAGGAACACACTTTCAACAAGTTTTCAAAAAAATGCTACCCTAGCTTTAAGGGCCATACACGTTCTTGCATGTACATGCTGTAACTCATCAAAAGAGAGATATTTCAACTTTTGATGCGGTTCACAATCACAATCTTATAAGAAACAATCACGATCCATGATCATAATCGTGATCTTCCCAATTTTGAGATGCAGTATCAAGAAAATTAAGACTGGCATCGAACGATACCTATCTGATATAGCCTACTAAGATATGAATTCATATTTAAATAAATAATCTGCAAATGAATTAAAAAACATAAATCTATAAATTAAACAGTCTTATTTTAGATTGATTCTGTAATTATAGGCTATTAGAGTATTTTTCACATATAAAGAAATTGTTTGAAAAAAAATATGAATAAAAAGAAAGTGCAATCAACTGGGCACTCAATAAGTTTGTGCCAGGGGTGGCTGGCCAATAGAGGGCGCTAGGGCGCCTTAAAGGCCTTAAATGTTTAAAATCTAATTTAAGACTCTTTAAGGATCCGCGGGGACCCTGTACGTACGTGAGGTGACAGAAGGGGGTACGGGAACAAAGTGCTGAATTTTGCCGTTCATTTAAGTCGACCTCACCTTAAAACAAGATTTAAACTGAGCATGTTTTTCTATCAGGTAAAATTCTGTAAATACATGACATCCTCGTGCAGATTGCTGCCTCGGCAAATCGCACTATACTACCGCTCTAGACAATGTACCTTTGTAAAATAAGAGATTTAGCACTTACACCACACAGCAGGCTTCCGGAACGGACCCGCATCGGAGTCGGATCGCGGACCCGCCGTGGCTCCGCACTGCATCTGCGATTAAAACCTTACCTCCGCGGCGGGTCCGTTTGGGACCCGCAAATTGACATCCGCCGCGGACCCGTAACGGACTCAAAAAATAGTGGCTCGATTTGGCCCAGGTCCAATTTGGACCCGTTAATCTCATTTTTAAAATCCCTTCTGTTCTTGCTGTAGGCTATGATACAATAGGATTAACTAAACTATAGGATAAAACCAAAACTATCACTAGGCCTAGTATAATTACTACAGCAATATACACCTTATCTTAAAATCTGATGCATACTTCATAGTGGGCACGCGCACTACATTCACTATGCTCCCGGCATGAGCTGGAGGAAAACTTGATACTGTGTGAACGGTGTTTGCGTGTAGGAGTGAGCACTTTATAGTGGGCACATGACCTACATTTAATGCATTTCCAGCGTGAATCGAAGGAGAATTTAAGACTGTGGAAACAGTGCTTGTGTGTAGGGGTGCATACTTTACAGTGGACACGTGACCTACAAATGACAGACAGAAAAGAGCTCTTTTCGTGTTTTTGTTTTTTGTTTTTGTTGTCACCGTAAAAATGGTGTATGTTTGCAGGTGTGCATGTTTTATAACAGACCCATTTACTGCAATGTTGTTATTTCCAGTCATCTGAAAAGAGGGGACTGAGAAATGTGTGAGAAGCTTTTAATCTGGGGCCGGGCCGCTTTGTGATAGGGACCCGGCTGTTTTCATGCTCGTGTTGCTATTGGGACAGTGGAACAGTCTATGTTTGCAGGGGAGCATACATTACCGTGGGCTCATAACCTGCATTTTGGATACCTCTAGCTTGAGCTAGAGAGGATTGCTGTCTATGCTTAGTCCAATCGCACTTATGCTGCGCTTATGGCGCTTTTCCACTGCATGGTACGGTACGGTTCGGTTCGGTACGGCACACTTTGGCGCTTTTCCACTGCATGGTACGGTACGGTTCGGTTCGGTACGGCACACTTTGGCGCTTTTCCACTGCATGGTACGGTACGGCCAGGCTCGGTACGGCTCACTTGTGTCGCTTTTCCACTGCATGGTACGGTACTGCTCGCTTCGGCTCGCTTTAAATGGTACCACCTCTGTTGAGGTTCCAAGCGTACCATACCGATACTAAATTGTGACTTGAAAACACTACAGATCACTGATTGGTCACAGACAGAATCGTCACTACCAGCGTTATTGTAATTGTGAGACCTCAAACCCGCTAGATTTAAATAGCCAGTAACAGCCACCGCTGTAGCACCTGTTTTAAAACTACTTGCTTGACTTTCTTTGAAGAAAAAAAAACTTCCAAAAAAGAAATGGCTGAATCGTGGTCAGTGGACGAGAAGTGCAGACGTTACTCTTGTTGGTTGCCGAGGAGCGGATAAACTATAAACGATCAATAATAATCCCACCCCCTTTGAAGCGATACTAACTGCAATGGAAAAGCAACCGAGCTAAAATGAAGCGAGCCGTGCCGCGCCGAGCCGAGTCGTACCACGCAGTAGCAGGGGCGGACTTAACCATTAGGCAAAGGTCGGCAATTGCCTTGGGCCCCGAGCTACCTAGGGGCCCCCAAAATGCCCCATTAAATTATGCTTAAGTTTTTATTTATTTTTTACTTTTCGCAAATTATATATTTCTAAAAAACATTTGCGAAAAAAGGCATTAAATCACTAGTGTCGCAGACAGGAGGGGGCCCCCCACCTCACTACATTGGACTATTCCATTATCTCACTTTCTGCGTGCGAAAGTGACAAGGCTAATGCGCCAAAAAACTGACGGAGAAAAATAAGTTATTGACAGACAGTGTAGGCTACAGAGTGACAGACAGAGAAGCTACCCAAGCGGTGCTGAAAAAGCAGGAAGCGGGAGGAAAGCAAAACGTTTTTAGCAAAATTGCAGAAGGTAACAAACTTTTTTGTGATGCCCGTAGGGTTGCCACCCGTCCCTTAAAATACGGAATCGTCCCGTATTTGTGAAATAAACAGCGCGTCCCGTTTTGAATCAATACGGGACGCGGTTTGTCCCGTATTTCTGGTAGTGTTACCACCCATCCCGTTTTTCCCGGGATTGTTCTTCTTTTTAACAACCTGTCCCGGGAAATTTATACACTCTCCCGGTTTTCGAAAGGCTAAGAGGAAAATGAATGTTCAAACAGCGCGCACGGTAGAGAGGTAGAGAGCGCGAGAGCTTGCGTGCGTGCGTGTGTGCCTCACGAAGCGCATGTAAACCCCCATTAATAAAAAGCTTAGACAAACTGTAATTGCATAAAGCTACCACATTCGGTAAGACAAACGCAATGATCATCGTGATTATCTGTAAGAAATGTATAACACTATCAAAAACTATAGCATAATACAGATCTGTATGAATGAAATTTGCCAAATAACTTACTGGCCAGCAGGAAGACGGCTCATGCTGTTTAGCTAACCTTTCACAAAGTCATCATAAAAACATTAATTACAGCAGTGTTTCTCAACTAGCAATCTATTAAGTCAGCATATTTGTGTTTGATCTCTGTGAATTACAGAAATATAAGACTTGCTAGACCTACTTTTTTTTCCTATATTTCTTTGCACAAAACTCTCCAGAAAGTGCCATGTAATAGTTTATTTAAAAAAAATAAAAAAAAATTTTTTCGTTCTCTTTTAAAGATCGGATGGGGGGCCCCATACTACCTTCGCCTTGGGCCCCCAATTTGCTAAATCCGCCACTGCGCAGTAGATACTGAAAAGAAGTGAATTTCCACATGACATTTCATTAGCTTGTAGACAAATATATTATCAATCAATAATACCTATAAGTAGTTTATATTTTCCACAATTAGCTCATACAAATAAGGTGCTTTTTGCCTCAACTTTACCCATATGTGGTCCAGTTGAGACAGTATCATGGTACAGTTGAGACACCCATTTTTAATGATGTAAAAGTAACTAAACGTTCATTGCAAATATAATAAATAAAGACAAATAATAACAATTGGTTAACACATTTGTTTATTTATCCATTTAAATGAATTCATTTTATTTAAATTAGCACTGGTTAAAATGTATAAAACAGGAACGATATATTTAATATATTCATTAATAATACACAGTTTAAATATCACAAATATCAAATTTTATTTTCATGTGCGTCCTATACTGGCTAATTACGACGTTTAACCTGTTATCATAACACTGAACAACTAAACAGTGTTTCCTAATAGAACTCTATCACGGGTACAGATACACGTGTGTCTCAACTTACCCCGCTGGCCACCTCGCACATTTATCTAGATTTTGCAATGACCTTGCATGACACAATACGAAATATCCCAGTTTTTAGGGTACAGAATAACGTTTGAGATGATACGAGTTATGTTTAACAGTCACATAAGGATAATAAGCTGTTCATTGTGGAGTGTGCATGCTGAAGTGAACGTCTTATCTTAAAAAAAAAACACTTTTGCCGACATCTTCAGATCGGAGATGGGTCCGTTGTTCAAATTTCCCACGATCAAAGAGGACACTAATACACATGTGCACAGCAAACATCACAACTTGTGCTTGCTGCACACGCAAGTTATTTAAGGTGTCTCAACTGTACACAGTCTACCCTACTCTGCGTTCACCAACGCGCTACAAAATGTGGTAAGATTTGCGCAAGCCATTCCTATCGCGACGCTGATGATAAAATGTGCAATAGAAATAAGTAGAAATAACTCAAACTCTATATGGCAGAGTTAAATGCACTTATTCTCTTTGTTCATTTTACATAATTTAAGTGGATTTTACTTAATTTTATACATTTACTGGTAATATGAGCGCAAAAGAAAAAATAATTATTAATATAAAATATTATAATAATGAACTATTACTTATTGTGTTTTGCAGTGTTGGTCAGAAGAGAGAAAGTCTTTCCTCTCCCTCAGTCGTTCGACATTTAAGGTTATAAAACAAAGTATAGTGTTATAAGTGTACATTCATTTTTTAAATGAAAAAACTTTTTTTAAAAAACTTGGTAAGATTTACAATGTTAATAACTGTGGAAACGCGTCATCACAGTCTGTGAAAAACAATGTATTTGCTAAAGTTAAATAATAAATATATGTGAAATGTGTCTCACCGATCTGCAATAGTCCGCTGTTGTTCAGTGTTCAGCAACAGACGAGAAACACAAGCTTTTATTGAGTGAAATATCACACGCCTTGTGTGTCATAAACCTGTTACACCTGAAGTGTGTTTTTTTATCTTGTGAGATAAATGACTCATCATTAATGACTCATTTACAAAGAAAAGTTTGTTTATGTTTGATCTTTCCCAGCAGGCACTGGACGACAATATGACGTTATAGCCTATTGACGTTGGACAGATGTTGCATTTTGGTTGAAAATGAAAATCGGGTTGACGTCATAACCCAACGTCAGTCTGTTGTCAATATCCAACATTGGAAAGACGTTGCATTTTGATTGAATATGAAAATCTGGTTGACGTCAGAATCCAACATCAGATCAACGTAAACTTCCAACGTCTGTCCAACGTTGGATGTTGACGTTATTTTGAGGTTTGGTTATGACGTCAACCTAATTTTCATTTTCAACCAAAATGCAACCAAAATGCAACATCTGTCATTCTCACTTTCTCTGCATATTGAACACGCTGATGACGTTTCACTTTACAAACAAGTTGCGTAGAGGTATTCAAATGTATATATTGACAAACAGGTAGGACATCCTATATATGTATATCTACCAGGATAGGAACACACTTTCAACAAGTTTTCAAAAAAATGCTACCCTAGCTTTAAGGGCCATACACGTTCTTGCATGTACATGCTGTAACTCATCAAAAGAGAGATATTTCAACTTTTGATGCGGTTCACAATCACAATCTTATAAGAAACAATCACGATCCATGATCATAATCGTGATCTTCCCAATTTTGAGATGCAGTATCAAGAAAATTAAGACTGGCATCGAACGATACCTATCTGATATAGCCTACTAAGATATGAATTCATATTTAAATAAATAATCTGCAAATGAATTAAAAAACATAAATCTATAAATTAAACAGTCTTATTTTAGATTGATTCTGTAATTATAGGCTATTAGAGTATTTTTCACATATAAAGAAATTGTTTGAAAAAAAATATGAATAAAAAGAAAGTGCAATCAACTGGGCACTCAATAAGTTTGTGCCAGGGGTGGCTGGCCAATAGAGGGCGCTAGGGCGCCTTAAAGGCCTTAAATGTTTAAAATCTAATTTAAGACTCTTTAAGGATCCGCGGGGACCCTGTACGTACGTGAGGTGACAGAAGGGGGTACGGGAACAAAGTGCTGAATTTTGCCGTTCATTTAAGTCGACCTCACCTTAAAACAAGATTTAAACTGAGCATGTTTTTCTATCAGGTAAAATTCTGTAAATACATGACATCCTCGTGCAGATTGCTGCCTCGGCAAATCGCACTATACTACCGCTCTAGACAATGTACCTTTGTAAAATAAGAGATTTAGCACTTACACCACACAGCAGGCTTCCGGAACGGACCCGCATCGGAGTCGGATCGCGGACCCGCCGTGGCTCCGCACTGCATCTGCGATTAAAACCTTACCTCCGCGGCGGGTCCGTTTGGGACCCGCAAATTGACATCCGCCGCGGACCCGCAACGGACTCAAAAAATAGTGGCTCGATTTGGCCCAGGTCCAATTTGGACCCGTTTATCTCATTTTTAAAATCCCTTCTGTTCTTGCTGTAGGCTATGATACAATAGGATTAACTAAACTATAGGATAAAACCAAAACTATCACTAGGCCTAGTATAATTACTACAGCAATATACACCTTATCTTAAAATCTGCATTGCATTGCCTTGTATTTTTAACCTAACAATATTTATAGGCCTAACAGAAAAGTTCCAATACAAGACATACATTTACTGTACAAAAGTAATCACTACTCAATGGAAATATAAAATTGACATTTACATTTATGAAAAGTTATAGGTTAAAGTCTATGCAGTTTTTGTTAAGTATATTGTTAAGTTGGATAGGCTAATCTACATTAATTTTGCGGTCAACCTAATTTAATGCTTTATAGGCCTATGTCGGTGCAAACAAAATATTTTATCTATAAGGCTACAACTTCAATGAAATGCTGCACTATGCACAGCTAAACTATCAGAAAGTGAGTGAACAACAAGAGGTTCAATAAAAATGTTTTATTGTTTAATCACTTCTATCACTCAGTTTGTGTGGAAGGAGGCGGGACAGCTCGTTGCCCGACCTGCCTCCAGGTTGAACCACCTGATTGCGTGCTTGGTGACCTCCGCATCCGTGGCTGACCGTGTCACTGTGTTTTTCCTCACGGCACCTTTAATAAAACAGACAGATATGTTTATGTTTATGGTAGGCTATGTATAGGTGGAATATTAAACGAAATATAGTAGCTTTGGTGCGCGAGCTGATAAGAGAAAAACGCCCCGTGGATTGAGCACGCAGCGGGACAGACGCGCGAACTGGTCGAGCGCATCCTTGCGCTCTCTCTCTCTCTCTCTCTCTCTCTCTCTCTCTCTCTCTCTCTCTCGTCAGTTAACGTTAATAATAAGCTACATGCCTCGTTTGATTTTCTTTGCCATTGACATCCGACTGAAACAACGAACTTTCCACTGATGTCTGTTTAAAGGCATGTGGCTTTATCAGCTCGTGCGTCTGTGCCGCTGCGCGCTCAATCCACTGCGCGTTTTTCACAGCTAACCTTTCATCAGCTCGCGCACCACAGCTAGGCTATGTGTCATGGGCCTTTCACACAGGATGCGGAATAAGAATTTCAATTGCTTGCGCCGCCTAAGAAAGTTTTGTTGCTGCGTCGAAAAACGCAACTGCGCAAGCGAAAGCCAAAGTACAAAATATTTAAACTTTTGCCGCTGGTCACTGTGACGATTACCACCGCGGCCAATAGAATTGGGGAATCCAAACAAGCACGGAAATCAAAATGGATGAACGACTAGTACTCTACTGTGTGTGTCGGAATTTCCTAAGCTGTACAAAACAAGTTTGAGGTTGGATAGGGACATCGTCAGGAAAGCTGTCATGAAGACATCTCAATTCAAGTTGGCATGTCAGCTGTGTTTTAAATCAAGTAAGTTAGCTTGTTGTAGATAGATGGTAACCGGGAGGGAACGTTTGGTTCACTTGTCGTGGTTCAGTTTTGTCGTGGCAACGAGACACTTCGTGGGAACGTGATAAATCGTGGCGATGAGATAATTTTGTTGAGGTAACGACATCATTATATGGCCACGCGTTGTTAAGTAACCAAGCCTACAAGCAGTTGAAGATGGAGATGACTGATAAAACAACATTTTTTACTTTGAATTAGAAATGCCAAATAAAGATATATTGTGGTCTCTGGCATTAAGACATGGGTACGTTATAAGTGAAAGACACCTGAAGCGCGTTTCGTCTCAAATTTGCTGGTTTGAATGAGCCGAAAGCCAGCGCCCAAAGGGAGCGCGTGCAGCGTGTTAAAAGCTGTATCGCCCCAGTTTCTACACATCTAAAGTTAGCTCCTTTTATCAGGAACAAATGGCCATTACTTGTAAATAGACATAAGTCATGACATTTTGTTTGTGGTAAATGACGTGATTTCGCTCATGCAGGGGCGAAAATTTCATCAAAATGTTGGGGGGGACAATAAACATAACAATTCTCAAGAGCAATTTTTGAAGGGGACACCAATAATACAGGCAAAATTGTACTTGCAAGGATACGTGTACACCGAGGAAAGCCTTAACGTAGTACTATTATTAGTGTAGCATGGAGACCGTCCCAGTATTCTTCTTCTCAAAGTTTCTTTCTGGTTTAATGAAAAAGCTGACTAAATTTACCAAAAAAATTCTTCAAAACCATACATTTTTTTGTAAATAAGTTGTTTTGTGTAAACAACTTATTTACAAAAAAATGTATGGTTTTGAAGAATTTTTTGGTCAATTTAGTTAGCTTTTTCATTCATTAAGCCACCAAAATACAATGGATTTTTTTTACATACCTTTAGAACAACCGAATCAAGCCCAGTGTAGGCTATAGTGTATATTGTGTATAGATGATGTAGAAAAAGTGACACAATTTGACGCAACTGAGATGACGGGAACCATGTTTTATTTACTACGGAAAAGTCGATTGGGGTCATAGACCCCAAAGATAAATGAGGGTTAAAGTAGCATTTAGATGTTTTTACACAGACATAAATAATATTATGACGTTTTAAAAATAAAATGTTAAATATTTATATTTGAAATGATTTAAAACATGAAAAGATACTTTAAATGTGAAATTAAAACCGCCAGTAGGAGGCAGTAAGTCACTGTTAATGAGTAAGTCATTGAGATTCATTCAACTGATTGTTCAAAAAGCTGATTCATTCAGTAAGGAAACACCTCGGTGTGTTTCTTCAGTGCTGTGGCTTAGTTTTCAACTATTTTCGTTGGTAATATGGTGTCTAAAATGTACATCACTTAATATTAACTTCTTGTTTATTAAACTTGTATAAATCAAAATCACATTTGTTATCATGCTGATATCTGGAGAAAAACTGCACTCTTCGTGTGATATTATATTAGATTAACATATCATATTATCAACTATAATATTAAATTATATAAACCGACTAAATCACAGTGAAAGGGTTAAAATCTAAATGCGCACCCGGACTAGTCTAATCTACAAGACTGACGTTACATCACGTAGTGCGTAAACTCTATGGGTGTGGGTGGATATACTGTATTAAACAAGCTAGGTAAACGCAGACTGTATTAAACAAGGGTAAGTTAACGTTAAACGTTATAATCGCTAACATAGCAGACTACATCAGTGACAAAAGTGCATTGGTAACGTTACACTGTACACAATCATATATTTGTTTTTTGACATGATTTATTAATGACTCAGCATCATCTATATTAAAGAGAAAATAATCACTTCATCCGATGTTTAAAGTGAATAAAACATTGACTTACTGGAGTTCCACAACTACTCAAAAACTTAGTTCATCTCTCCCGCCACCGGAATGTGTGTGTGTCGGTGGTGAGGTAAAAGGGGCGGAGGCAGTGGACCAAAGCACTGTGAGGCAAGGGAGGGGGGACTCAAAATGTTTAAAACGGTTTTTTGTTGTTGCCCCGTTTGCATTTGTATTATTTTATTTCTTAAACAATTATTTTAAGAATATATCATTATTTTATTTACAACACACATATTTTAATGATATTTTAGGGGGGACAACCCTCAGATAGGGGGGGTCCTGACCCCCCCGACCCCCCCGCGATTTCCGCCTATGCGCTCATGGTTATTCTATTTGACAGATAATATCTTATCCAGTTATTTTACCTCTTGAAATGCCTTTAAATGGCAAATTAGACCAGTAAACATGTAGTTTTACACTTGCCAAAAAGTGATTTAAAGCCTCCACTTATTGAGTGAACTGTTATTTCTGCCTAAATATTAGCCTACTTGATTTTATTCATGAGGGTTATTTTTGACAGCTCATTCAGTAATTTTTACCTGTTGAAAAGGGCCAATAACACTTTTTGGCAGTAACTACTGTCTAATTTCCCATTTTAATACATCTCAAGAGGTAAAATGGCTGGATCTGTCAAATATAATAACCATATGTAACCAGGTCAAAAGTTAGCAGACTAATTACTGTACTGGTTAAACAATGCTTTGGGATTAGGGAAGTTACACTATGGACTATTCCAGGGTTTTCTCACTTATTGGTAAAATATTACGCTAGCCCTTTAAGAAACGTGAGGTGTGACGTTCTGGAAGTGTCGCGAGAGTCGGCGGTGTACAGCGCGTGGTTCCAACGTGATTGAGATGCTGATGGCGCGGTGAAGTGTCGAGGCCATTAAACTGTGTTGTTGTTAAGATAATGAGAAATATGGTGCACAAATAGTGACTTGGAAGTCTCTTAGTGTGTCGTGAGGTTTGTGTGTTGTGCTGAGAGAACTTTTAACTGCTGTCGAGACTCATATCTTCGTGGAGAAATCCTATCGGCACTAGATCTCGAAGCGTAAGTGTTTAACCATCACTAATGTCACTTTATCATTGAGATTATCTTGTTGTGGATGATATGATTTGGATATTAAGTGATTGGTGATCATTTTGGTTGATTAAAGAGGGGAGAGGAGTACTCTGAAGACTTCTTGAGTGTTTCCAGGCCGAGTGTGAAGTAACAGAGTGAGTGTTGTGGACTAATTAATACTAAAAAAGTGTTTATTGCTTATACATATATGTGTGTGTGTTTGGCAATCCATAGATTGTTAAAATTGTTCTTATGTGCTCCAAAATGTTAAAGAAATGTGTTGCATTGTGTCTATTGCTATGTGCAGAAGGAGGATGGAGTTCATCATTCACTGTGAAGGTGTGTACATGCTATAGGGAGTGGTGATGAACAGTAAGTTTGTCATTTGATTATTTTCAATATGAGTATGAAAATGTTAATTCCCTGTGATTGAGAGTGAATGTTATTTGTTATAATATTTGAAATGTATTAACATTACTTGGAAATGTGACTTCTACATTTATTTTCATGCATGTATTATGTAACATGAGCAGCTTTATTTGGTATTCTGTATTGACAAATCTTGTAATACTCTGTGTATGTGTTTTTCAGAATACACTATCGTTGTCTATGTTAGATTCCTGTATTGATTTGTGAATATGATGACTGAGAATAGAAAAGACCAGAAAGACTCAGTTTGATAAAGAAACCATATTGATTTATTTCATCCAATGTAACAAGCTTTTCTGTCTAAACCTTCTAAGATATGCATAGTTAACGCTGCGCTGTTCCAAGTGCAGTCTGGAATAAACGACCCCTCAAATAATTAAATTTCTGTGTCCGGTGCTGTCACTAACACTCACACCGGCCCACAGAGAATTTTGGTACCAGGAGTGGGGTTCCATTGCTAGTTTAGATAGGATAACATAAAAACATAGACAACGGTAGTGGGAAAACAGGTCATGTGACGAGCCTGGAGGACCTGCGGAGAAGCAAGGGACCAGCTTTGGGAACGCAGGAGGGTGCCTAATCGTCGGCAACGAATCGGCCTTTCAGGTTGGCCGGCATTGACTGTGACTGTTTCTGACTCAGGGCCATTCGAAATAGGGACATTGCAAGAGCATGGATCAGGACGACGATGTGCCAGCTGCTCGGGCTGGAGCCAGCCATGATGTGGACGATGATGAGGGTAATCCTGTGGCGGAATTGCAGTCACAAATTCTGGAGTTAGGTCGGAGACACGACCAAGTAATGTCAACCCTGGCTAATATGAATAATGCTACTAGATCGTATGTTTATATTCCAAGGGAACGTCAAATTGTGCCATTCAGTGGTGATCATGTTAAAGATGGTCAAACTGTAGATGAGTTCATTGACGAGGTTGAACGTGTAATTCGGGTAAGGGGGTTGAATACTGATGACCAATTGGATTTCATACTTTCCCATTTAAGAGGTTCAGCCTTAGATGAAGTCAAACTGTGTATGGGGGGGGAGACCAAACAACCCAGTGATCTGTTTTCATATTTGAGGGGGGCCTTTAGGGAGAAACGCACTACCCCACAGTTGTTGCATGCTTTCTATGCGCGTAGACAGTTAGACGGGGAAGACCTCCGTGACTTTTCTCATGCTCTCTCCCAACTTCTTAATTTTGCTCTCCAGCAGTCTTCTAATGCTGTGTCTGACCCCCAGCTCACATTAAGAGATCAGTTCATCGAAGGCATAAGAGATGCAACCCTGCGTAGAGAGCTGCGCAAGCTTGTCAGAGAAAAGCCTCAGTCTACCCTGTTTAACGTCCGTGAAGAGGCCATGATGTGGGTTATGGAGGACAGACCCCGCGGAGCTAATGTGGCCAGGAGTCGACACATCGTGAGTACATGTTCGGAAGGGATGTCAGAACCTTCAAATCCGGTCAGTACTGCACAAAGTGACATGGTTGTGGCTCTGCAAGAGGTAGTGAAGATAATTACTCAGCAGGGTAAAGCCATTGGAGAACTCACTAATGCGGTTCGGGGACTCACCGTACAGAAGGTTAGTTCAAGTGGTAACCAGATTGGCAATCCCAAAGTCAAGCCCAAGTACACTGATGATGGCCAACCCGTCTGTCTGAGGTGTGAAGGAGTGGGACATATAGCCAGACAGTGTCCTGTACCTCGTAGTTTCAAAGGCCAGCCCACTGCCACCACCAGTTCTGCGGTACAGGGAAACGGGGTCCCTCCGTTGCAGTGAGCCGAGCAATGCGGGGAAAACCAGAAGGCTCGGGATGCAGTACATTAACAAAAGAGCGGTTCTTGGAGCGTGCAGTTGGCAGGTGCCCTGAAGTTGATATTCACATTGATGGTGTTTCAGTTAGATGTCTTCTGGACACGGGAAGTAATGTGAGTACCCTGACAGAAAGCTTCTTCAGAGAAAACCTCCACGGAGAAGACAAGGACCTTCACTGCACCTCTAAGTGGCTAAGAATAACTGCAGCTAACAAGCTACCCCTGCCGTACTTGGGGTATGTTGAATTGGACATTCAAGTGATGGGGCTTACTATACCCGAGTGTGGGTTTCTGATAGTCCGTGATGGGGATTCCGCAGAGCCAGATCCAACTCCCCCTGGTATCATTGGCATGAATATCACCCAGAGATGCAGAGAGTTGGCACTGACTGAGTTTGACACCACTTTAGGAGGAAAGCTGGAGTCCGTGTGGAGGGAAGCCTTCACTCGTGTACAGGAAGTTGAACTGGGAAAAACAATGTCAACAGCCAGAGTAGGTGGTAAGGGCAAAGTCCATTTACCAGCATCCTCTGTAGCCACAGTTTATGCCAGAGTGAACAAGAAAGCCACCGACACCAATGCTTGGCTGTTGCTGGAACCAGGAACCACCCCATTACCAGGCGGCTTGATCCCCATGCCCACCTTAGTGTCGTCCAGAAGTCGAGTGTTTCCAGTTCAAGTGGTCAACTTCTCCCAAGAAGATGTTTGGCTGCCCCCTAAAGTTCGGCTTGGGATACTCACCCTCTGTCAGTGTGTTGAGAGTGACGCCTGCGAGGCGAGATTCCAGCGCATCTCTGCCGAAATTGGAGAAGTGGGAGTTGACCAGAAAGATAAAGCAGAATCTGATGCTGACCTGAGTAACCTGTTAAGTAGACTGCATATGGGAGGTAATCCAGAAGAGCAAGCAATGCTCGGTGCATTACTTTTGAAGTATGCAGATGTGTTTGCTGTCCGTGATGAGGACCTGGGATATACAGACCGAGTGAAGCATGAAATCCACTTGACAGATGATACTCCTGTAGCTCAGCCATATCGCAGGATACCACCGACCCAGTTTGAAGAGGTCAAAGAGCATATCTCAGGTCTACTGCGAAAGGGTGTCATCCAGGAAAGCTCGAGTTCCTATGCTTCACCCATCGTTCTGGTACGCAAGTCTGATGGAAGTCTGAGGCTGTGCGTGGATTATAGGAGACTAAACTCGAAGACTAAACGTGACGCTTTTCCATTGCCGCGCATTGATGAGAGCTTGGATGCGTTGGGCGGAGCACAAGTTTTCTCGACAATAGACCTTGCTAGCGGTTACCATCAAGTTGCAGTCCATGAAAAGGACAGACATAAGACAGCCTTCACTACGCCGTTTGGCCTCTATGAATACCATCGGATGCCTTTCGGGCTATGCAATGCGCCCGCCACGTTCCAGCGGCTCATGCAGGCCATAATGAGTGACTTTGTGTTCCAAATTGTGCTCATCTACTTGGATGACTTGTTGGTGTACTCGTCCACCTTTCACGAACATCTCGTGCGACTTGAAACTGTGTTTAGAAGGTTGAAGGAAACTGGGCTGAAGATTAAAATAGAGAAGTGTCATTTCCTGCAGCCGGAAGTGAGATTCCTTGGCCATCAAGTTTCATCCCAAGGCGTGGGTACCGACCCTGATAAGATAAGTGCAGTTCGGGAGTGGCCAGTCCCCGGCACTCTCAAGGAACTCAGATCGTTCTTGGGGTTTTGTAGCTATTACAGGAGATTCATTGAAAGTTTCTCCCAGATAGCTGGGCCGTTGCATGATATAGTGAATGCGTGCCTTAGGGAGACAAGTCACGTCAAGGCAGCTCAGCTGTATAGGAGTTCTTGGACTTCTCAGTGTCAGACAGCATTCAACCGTCTCAAAGACAAGCTTACCAGCGCACCAACGCTGGGGTATGCTGATTTCACTCTTCCCTTTGTGATTGAGACTGATGCGAGCAACCTTGGGTTAGGAGCAGTCTTGTACCAACATCAAAAGGGTAAGAAGACAGTCATCGCTTATGCCAGTAGGAGGTTGAGAGGGGCTGAGAGAAATGATAAAAACTACAGCAGTATGAAGCTGGAACTGTTAGCGCTTAAGTGGGCGGTCACTGAAAAGTTCCGAAGTTATCTGCTGGGGTCCAAATTCACCATCATAACAGACAACAACCCCCTCTGTCACCTCGGGACTGCCAAGTTGGGAGCCATTGAACAACGCTGGGCTGCTCAACTCGCTGTGTTTGATTTCGATGTCAAGTACCGCCCTGGACGATGCAACACTGCTGCTGATGCCCTTTCTCGGATGCCAGGATCCGATGAACCAGACTTTGAAAGTGAAGATGCAGAGTATGATGGCTGTGTGGCGATCTGTAACTCGCTCAGGATAGGAACAGCTCTGGGACCAGACCTGGTAGCAGTAGGAGTTGAGGGTGGCAAAGTCAGGCAGTTACAGGCATCCTTGGCAGGAGAAGAGGATGTTGGGTGTGAGAATACCCCCACTTTGCCAGGGTATTCAAAGTCCGAACTCCGTCAGTTTCAGGAGTCTGATCCAACACTCAGTGTGTTCAAGAAGTTCTGGAGCCGTCAAAGGAAACCTACCAAGCAGGAGAAGTTAGGTTTGTCCAGGTCTGTGCGTTCTTTGCTGAAACAATGGCCAAAGATCAGAGAGAAGGATGGTCTCTTATACCGTGTTATCGATGACGTCCACACTGGAGAATGTCACCAGATGTTACTACCCACCTGTATGACGGAACAAGTCCTGAAGAATGTTCACGATCAGATGGGCCATCAGGGTATAGAGAGGACATTAGCCCTGTTGAGACAGAGATGTTTCTGGGGAGGAATGTATGAGGAGGTGGAAAGGTGGGTGAAGCGATGTCAGCGATGCGTGTTAGCAAAGATGCCGCAACCAAAGATCAAGGCGCCTTGGGCTTCATTCTTGGCTTCCCGGCCACTGGAGGTTGTAGCAGTCGACTTTACGATCCTTGAACCAGCCACGGATGGGCGAGAAAATGTTCTAGTAGTGACGGATGTGTTCACAAAGTTCAGTCAAGCATTTCCCACCCGTGATCAGAAGGCGGAGACCACTGCCAAGATCCTCCTCAGAGAATGGTTCCTGAAATATGGAGTGCCACAACGCTTGCACTCTGATCAGGGCCGGAATTTTGAAAGTGCTGTGATTGCGGAGCTCTGCAAGTTGTATGGAGTCAAGAAAACACGCACGACACCGCATCATCCCCAGGGCAATCCTCAATGTGAGAGGTTCAATAGAACCCTTCATGACCTCTTGAAGTCCCTTCCACCTGAAAGGAAGCGCAGGTGGCCTGAACACTTATCAGAGCTCGTCTATGCATATAATGTGACGCCACACTCATCCACCGGATACTCCCCATACCATTTGTTGTTTGGAATCCAGCCGCATCTGCCAGTTGATGCTCTGTTGGGCCAGGAGCCTGTAACCGATGACAAACCTGACTGGTTAAAAGTACACCAGGAACGCCTCCGAGACACCCATATTCGAGCAAAGGAATATGCGGAAAGGAAGGCTGTGGAAAGAGCAGCGCGGCATGAGGAGAAGGTATTTTGCCCTGCTGTAGAGATTGGACAACATGTGTACCTACGACACCGACCACTAGGAAGAAACAAGATTCAGGACGCATGGTCTTCAACAAGGTACAAGGTGTTAGAGGTTCAAGGGACGACCTACACCGTGGAGCCTGACGAAGGAGGTACAGTGAAGAGGGTGCACAGATCCAACCTCAGACCCTGCAATAATTCAGCGTCAGTGCCCATGCCAAGGCGTCGGCGAACTTCTGTGGAGGAGGTACCTACCCCAGATTCTCAGTCAGAGATGACCTCATTGGAGGCTGAGTGTGTTCTAGTGGAGGAAGGTCCGCGTCTCAAGGAGATACTGGAAGTAGCACCAGCATCTGGGGGTCAAAAACAGCCAGTTCCTGGAGGCAGAGACTGTTTCAAGGGTCTGACAGAGGAATCTGATAGGAGGGGTCATTGCTCGGAACCGGAGTGCAACGAGACCCTTGATGATACCCTGGGAGTGCTGCCAGTATTGTTGGAGCCAGAAACAAAAGGTGTTCACTTACCTGCTGAGAATCCAGTGATGAAACCGGTGCCCACACCTAGAAAGAGAAAGGAAGACGGTGTTAAGCCAGAAGTGCCTTGTCCCGCTGTGCGTAAAACACAAAGGACAAATGCAGGAGTGCATAGTAACCCAAACCGATTGCCCAAGTCGACGTGCAATGCAGTGTCTTTTAGTCCTGACGTGCTCTCCCAGGTGCTAGCTGGAATGGTCCTCTATACCACAGGGAAGCTTCAAGGGGTACAAGATGATTAGAGTTGGTAGTCACCGGGGACGTCGACTATCAGCAGGGGAGAGTGTAACCAGGTCAAAAGTTAGCAGACTAATTACTGTACTGGTTAAACAATGCTTTGGGATTAGGGAAGTTACACTATGGACTATTCCAGGGTTTTCTCACTTATTGGTAAAATATTACGCTAGCCCTTTAAGAAACGTGAGGTGTGACGTTCTGGAAGTGTCGCGAGAGTCGGCGGTGTACAGCGCGTGGTTCCAACGTGATTGAGATGCTGATGGCGCGGTGAAGTGTCGAGGCCATTAAACTGTGTTGTTGTTAAGATAATGAGAAATATGGTGCACAAATAGTGACTTGGAAGTCTCTTAGTGTGTCGTGAGGTTTGTGTGTTGTGCTGAGAGAACTTTTAACTGCTGTCGAGACTCATATCTTCGTGGAGAAATCCTATCGGCACTAGATCTCGAAGCGTAAGTGTTTAACCATCACTAATGTCACTTTATCATTGAGATTATCTTGTTGTGGATGATATGATTTGGATATTAAGTGATTGGTGATCATTTTGGTTGATTAAAGAGGGGAGAGTGAGGGGGGGGGGGCGACGCCCCCTCAACGGGACTCTCCCGCCCCCTCAGATCACCATGAATGTAAACGGGATTTTACTGATAAAATTTACTATTTAAAAATCACATTTGCCAATTACATTTTCACATTTTCTTGTTTTTGTGAATATTAAGCTAAATTAATAATATTTTAATTAAGGACAGTCTGTTAGACAAAGTCGAATTTTGATTGGTCGTTTGATTTTGCGTGCTCGCTCACGTACCTAGCAGTTAAATTTCTCATACGGGAAAGATCACACGACGGCTACGGACTGTAGAACGGATATTCCATAATTTTAAGGTTGAATATTGCATATCGGGTCAATCGGGAAAGTCGGCATAGGCGGAGGGTGAACCAACTCCAGGGTAAGGCTAAGATGTGCGCTTCCCCTGCATTTAAATAGATTTCCTAACCATGTAGTTTTAACCAACGTCGCCTAGCAACAACTTAAACGTCCCAGTATAAACGCTCCTGTTAACTCATTTGTCATTAGCGCAACTATACGTTTACAAACTGTTTTAATTTGAGCAAAAAAGCCTGGGACTAGATTTGATGGCCGGGCGCGGGCGGTAATGTACATCACTCTGTGTGTGCGGGTTGCGGAGAATAAAACGATTCGCGAATTATTAGAAATATTTATGAATAAAACATATAAAAACTAATACATTTTTATTCATCTGTTGCAGAAAAGCAACAAGAGCAACTATATGTGTGCTTTAATAACGAGCAATAACAAGCTTTAAAGTTAATGCTTTAGTAACAAATTTATCAGGAGCATTTATGCTGATGTGTATGATGGCGACACGTAGTAGTATTTGTATTTTGGAGGTACAGAAAAAAAGTCTATTTGTGGGTAGGAGCGGGACAAAACATTAATGTTGCGGGCGGGGGAAAGTAACATAGAAAGTAGTTGAGAACGTTAGTTATAACGACCCACGTATTAAAAAATCGTCGGGTTTAAATTGGGCTCGGGCTCATAATTACAGTCAATGTGTCGGGCCGGGCTCGGACACAACGTGCAAATGAATGAATTTGTATTTAGAGTGATCACAATTTAATAAAAACATTGCAATTTATACATTATATTGCTTTCATTCATTTAAAAATTGTTTATCGAAAAAATGCATAAATCCTGCAATTTATAAATTATATTGCTTTCATTTATTTAAAAATTGTTTATCGAAAAAAAAAATGCATAAATCCTGCATAAAATGAATTATCACGCGCATGAATTATCTCTGCGCGTGCGCACGGCATGCAGTTTACGTCATTTTCCACAGACCACAGCTGAGCCAGCCCAGTCGCGCTTATCATTTGGTTATGGAGTGGATCGAGGAAACCGATCCTAGACCAGCAATTATGTGCAGCATTTCTTTATAAAAGCAACTAGTAGAAGCAGTCAGGCTGCTTTTGAGAGAGAAAATTTCACTCGAATTGTATATTGCTAGTCTCAAGTCCGTGGCCAGGGGAAGGCTAAGCCTTTTTAGGAAAAAGTTTTTTTTTCTCTCTCATCAAAATGTCTTATCAATCGTCTATAACAGTCTATATCAAGCGGGGACACGTTTGTGTGCATTTTATTTGTGATTTCACCGTCACGAATAGAGTCTCCCCGCAACAGCGATAGATTGAAGCGCGCGTCCGTGTGAAAACTGCGCGAGCCACAAGACAACACTCCGCTTCACTGATCGCAGCGGCAACGAGCACTTTGATCACTTGATTTAAAAAGCAACACATTTCAGCGCTAGAACGACTCTAATTTGACAAACGAACAAAATGAATTCTCTGCTAGTTAACTGGAGCTGTTTTATTCATTTGTATTGGTACATCCGTGCCGCGAAGATGTTTTAAAAAGTGGTGGGGAGAAGATCGACCCTGGCAAAAAGTGGTGACGTGCGTTAATGTGAACGACGTGTAAACGCATGAATAAATAATTTACAACACTTTCTGCATTCCCCAATCTAAAGTGTAAACTTTTCATCACTTGTAAATGTTACACATCATTCGTAGATAACATTCATAACTCGTATGCCTTATTGATTCTTGAAGTGGTCATCTACAAATGATGTGTAAAACATTTACAAGTGATGAATAGTTCACACTTTAGATTAGGGGATGCAGAAAGTGTTGTAAATTATTTATGCATTTAGCCATTTACACATCATCTATAACATACAAAAAAATGTAACATCATATATTAAACATTTATGAAACGTAAAGTCATGTTTTGTAAAGGATTAGTTAATCAATTGTAAATGACTTATAACTGAATCTACAAAACATTCATACAATAATTAACATATCACTTATTAATCATTTATGAACACAGTCATGTTTTGAAAATGATTCGTTCATCAATAACTAACCACTTATAAATTACTTACAACTGAACGTTATTATAAAGTCCATAAGAGGACATCAAACGTCCAAAAAGTCTATGGTATAGGATCCAGTCTAAAACAAAAAGGCTACACTGTCATATTGGTAAGATGGTTGCTGTGATTTTTAGGGCTGCCCTAACATTTACAAACTATTGACTTATAACATATTTAATATTACTTTGAATTATATACTTACTGAAAAGCAAGGTCTTTGTTGTCATCCTATTGAAGGACTTTTTGTTATTAACCCCCTTCCAGTTAATTTGATAAGATACCTCATCTGTGAAGATCCTGTCCAGGTCACCCTCTTCACATCCTGGCCTCCAATGGTGGCCAAAGAAATCTAAAAGGCAAAGACATCTTTTTTAAATAGACAGCAAGGTAAACATTTCTAAGCTCAAGTTTAATTTAAAGGTGCATTTAAAATATTTGTGTTCCTTTTGAAAGCGTCCAGAAATGTAGAAAAAGATAGAAAACTTCTGTTTCTACTTTTTTCTCTAAAGAAAAAAAAATATTCTAAATGATGTTTTATTAAAGTTCGGGAGGAGCACGTTCAGATAATTAACACGGGTGGAGAGGCAAAAAAAAAAAATCTATGCACGCTAACCTTTACCATAGTAAACATGGTAAATACGCTTGAAAATGCACATAGTAAAAAAACATAGTTTGAAGAAATCAGACAAATCATAAAGGCTATCACAATCATGTTTTTATTCTATCTGTCAGTAGCCATACGTCTCGTCTCTTTATACCGGACTATCATAAAATAATGCAACTTTTTCTCTGACTGAAAATATCTGTAGCCGTCTGGGAGTCGAGAGAGTGCTAAAGCTCCTCAGGTCGTTTTTTTTTGGTGGCATATGCCTATTTATCGCTCACAGACAGAATCTTACCACTGCTTCAGTAGAATATTTGCAATAATCATGGACAATCAATAAACCTAATGGCACCATTCATATTAAATAAGAAAATTCACCACTCTCTGTCGAGCTGGGCCATTTGATGGTTCTTTTAAAAAGATTTCAAATGCCTCCACTGCCTCCAATTGTTCCAGGGGAAACTGGATATTTTCAGGCATCTCCACATCTGGGCCCGGGGAGCTGTTCAGCTGCTGGTGAGGTAGTTCACCTTCGCCACAAGCTGGTCTTGCTGCTGTTTAATAGTTTCCAGCAGGCTAAGGATGTGGACCACAGCCGCTGTTGACAAACATGAAATATAGCTAAAATGTAGTGTATTAAAATATATCATGTTTCAGTTTTTATCCTCAATACTGACATTAGTTAATGACAAAAGTTATTGTCAAAGTTTGAAGAAAATATGTGATGGCTGTGGGAGTTTTTTCCAAAATCTTTGGCACAGAATGACCCTCTAGTATTTGTCAGTTATTGCTCACCAGTCAGGTGCTAAGGGAGAGAAATTGGTTTTAAATGGCTGTGATCTGTTAACCATGGTAGGCTGCAAGGCGTGCAAGCTACAGGGCCAAACAATGGCAAACAAAAAATCTCTGGTCATGCTGAACATGAATTTATGTTTCAACATTTTGGTATTCTACCTATTTCAACCTTGTTTTATTAACAGAATAGTTATATTAAACTTGTGTCTATTTCAGTTAAAGCTGTTATAAGTTATATACTATAAGTTATATAGTATGCAAGTTATGTGAATTTTCCTTTAAGATGTTATAATATAACCACTCTAAGCATATCTGTGTATTCTGGTAGTTTAACGCTGAAGAAGAGCTGTAACGTGACTTGTTGTTGAACACGCAGTAAAAGCTGACGCACTTTTTGTTCCGTGCGTTTTAACTGAAAAATGAGTACTCCGAATCTTTATTAAAAACCAAAAGGCTGGGGACTTAAATTTTTTGTTGTTGTCTGTATTTGGCAGACGTGAAATACAAACAAGGTCTCGCAAAGACTGCAATACAATATTTGTTCCTCCATCACGTACAGTGTACAGTGAATGCATGCTGAAATTATTGTTGCGTGGCTACATAAAAGTTTAAGCATATGTGATGCATTGCTGCAATTGGTCTGACTGGCGTGTGTGTGCGTGTGTGTGTGTGTGTGTGTGAAGGGGTTCTTTTTTTTAGGCTATACTCTTGCAATTGAATGTGATAGTTACGTTTACTACTTAAAAATGTCATCAAAGCTAAAAATCATATGTAGTCAAACCGCATCACGACATCGCTACAAATACAGTATGGGATTAAAATCAGCGAACATCAATAGGCTTAGACTATGTTACCTTGTTTCAGCGAGTTAAGTGGATTAAGTGTGTAATGATCCCACACTTTAGACAATTTCTGCCGTTTATTTACATATTTATTCTCTGCCATCGCGCCAACTATTTCTTCCTGAACAGGTTCGTGTGAATAAACGGTCCGTGTGAAACAATCAAATCCCTGCGCCGCGCGTATAGTGCGCGTCATAGGAATTTAACGAGGCTTCGAGGCAGAGTTTTTGCCTCGAGGAATTTTTGTAATCGAGTAACTCGAGGAATCGTTTCAGCCCTAAATGCAGATTTAATCTATTAATTTGAAACAGAGTGACCATTGATGTGTTAATATAGATGGGGCCACTGTATTCAACATTATTTCGGAGAACAGTGTTTACCTAGACAGTTTTCTCCAGGTTGAGTATTTACTCTGCTGCCTGGCACTCGGTGAGATGGTGGAGCTAAAGGAATGGATACAAGGAGAGGGGAATATCTTTAGCACTGAGAATGTTAACCATATCTCTAATATTAATATTATGATATGTTATTTCGATGTTAAGAGATTATTCCTTACTCTGCCAGTGCTTCAGCTGATACACCAGGCATCCTCAGAGATGCAAAGTCACTATTTTCTTCCTCACTCTCATCAGAGTCCCCAAAACGGTGGCTGTTAAAAAAATTGCCAAATATACATAGTGTACAGGCATCTCTGGTCTTTTTTTGAATGCTACGGGAAAGAACCTTCCTATTACTGTAGAAACATAACAAAAACAGAACAGAACACACTTACACTGGCTTCCTGAATCTTTTTTCCGGCAGCTCACGCTCCTGCTCTCCGTCAGACTGTAGCTCAGAGGTGTTGCAGCCGGTCTGATACTGATTCATTAGCCTAATGGCGTCTTTGTAGTTTTCTAAAATTGAATATGTTAAAATGAACATGAGTTTCAAATTAGCTGTAGAGCTGCACAGAGTATTATTATTATTGAGAACACAAAATACAAGAGAGACCTGGCCAAGAATAGCATCAGTAGATATAAATTGAATATTTTAAACAATGCAAGGCAAAGACAATTTCATGTGGATTTTCAGAACATAGAAAGAATACGTTATTTCAAGTAGAAGGAGAAGCAACCATGACATTATTTTTAAACAAGAATTTTATGATTTAGCATACCACAAGTTCTGACAACCTTTACATCATATCTTGGCCAGTTTGGCTCATGCTTCTCCTCGTTAGCAGCGGCCCTTTTCACACGTTCAGTGCTCTTAAAACTGGGCCAGTACACCATCCCGTCATCATACCAGTCAACTGGCACAACAGCAATGTCCTTGCTCTCTTGGAACTCAATTAGATGAAAAGGCATCCTCAATGTAGAAAGAAAGAAGGGGTATTTATTAATCATCAAAAAAGAAATAACATTGACTTAAGCATGCACAAGTGTACAGTGTGTACAAATAAGCAAATAAGATGGGTTAAAATTTAACTTGAATGGTGCCCCAAGGTGGGAAGAAATAAAAGGAAGGAAAATGTACAGGTCATAATAGTAAGGTAGAACTTTAGCACAACTGTAAAGTAGGGTACTATTGCAATTTTTTGTTGTTTCATAATCTTAAAAAAATCATTGCATATTAATGCTAATAATTTAGTGGACTATGTACAGTCCATGGTATTGAGAAAGGTGGGACATGTTTTAAATTGCATGTTAAATTCAGCATAAAATATAATTTCCCCTGGCATTTTGTTTTGAGGGATAATATGTCATCTCATATTTTGAAAACGTGAAATTATGGGTGTAGTGTATGGGAAAATACCAACTTGTGAAATACTTACAGCGAATTTTCATCCAGAGTAATGGAAGTCATAGTCAGAACAGAAGTCAGTAGTCAACTATATTATTAAAGTTTTTAACTTGAACTGATTGTTTAAACTGATTGATTGATTGATTGATTAAACTGATTTGTGTTTTTTTTTTTTTTTTTTTCATTTAGTGGAGGAGGGGTATGGTCACGAAACCATCCCTGTATGGCAAGGCTACACATTTCTGTCGCAGCGCTGACACCTCAACCGACTTCAGCTCGTCAGATACATTATTTACAACAAATATGTTAATTCTGTCGGAGTTGAAGGGGTATGTATAGAATGGAGACTGCCGGGAAAAATTCGGTGTAAATAGCGTACACACCATTATCATTTTGGATAATGTTTTTTATAAGGCAGACTTTATCCCCCACCAGAAACATGTTGTCCCCTGTTGTTAACTTGATGGTCCACCTTTCACCTCGCATTTCCCCATATTGCGCATTAACTCCCATGCCAACAACAATTGGGCCCACAAAATGCTCCCTTTTCAGTGTAATGTCTGCATCAGCATCCAATTTAGTAGCTGTAACCTCCGAAAGACGCCGAATGAGTTGAGCTAAAGGGAACTCAGGTTTTCTAATGAGTTTTTTTTATTTTCCCGAGGTGGTTCTCATATGGGAACGCTGAAAAAGAGTCCAGACAGCCATGCCTCTTCACCTCGTCTGCCAGGTGGACCAGACAGTGGACATTGTACACAATCTGGTCTGTCCCATACAGCTCACCAAAATGGTTTACAAAAGATTTTAGCATTTGTCCAGCATAGTCAGCGAGGTTGAGATGTTCAGGGCTTACCAAAATGGATATAGCAGTTGACAGAAGCATGAAATTGTAGTACATGTTCCGGTCCAGGAATCCCGCCAGCACCACAGGGCCAGTGTACAGTAAGAACTGTCGGATTCAGTCGCCTTCCAACGGTCCAACTCCCTAAGCGACCGTGGTCTCCTGGCAAACTCAATTGGCACGTAGGGCCTCATTGACTGGAGTTTGCCTGACATCTTGTCTACTATTAATGCCGGCAGTCTTACTGTTAACGGACCCCGGAGCCAGGTCTGGAGCAGTTTCCTTACGATGCCCAAACAAACTAGATGCATATAATCCAAGGGAAACTGCGATACCATGCCAACCTTCACGTTTTTAAATGGATGTGGCCCCTCGTGGTGGTGTAGTTCATCAACCATCAGGTCGAATGAGATGTCAGTTCTCTGGGGGTGCTCTGATCCAGGGAACGTCATACGCCGGTTCTGGTATTGCCCTGGGTGTAGGCACTTATCGCACCCATGGTAAGCATTATGGGCCTTTGTTTTATTCACAAAGGCCCGTGCAGGGGCATCACAGATTACCGTGTGAAGCTTAATTTTAAGGTTCTTATCTCCAAAGCAAAACCCAGCCTCTAGCTCCTGTAGTTCATTAACAAAATCAGATAGGAACTCTGTGGCCGAACTAGGTTTTTTTGGTCCACAGTAGGCCCCAATGACAACAGGTTCCTTCATGGGAATGGTAACCAGTAAGCCAAGGATGGGCCACAGTTGTACAGTGGAACTTTTAAATAAAGGTAGACCATCTATATTAATCTGCAGCCCCAATGTCATGCCCTCTGCCAGTGTTTTGGTATATTTGCTCATAGTGGCCTTCAAGGAGGAAAGGATGCCAAAGTGATGGTAGTTCCCCCCAGCCTTCTCCTGAATAGCATAATGCGTTTTTGTCTTGAGAAGGGTCCTACCATCCTTTGGCAGATTGGGATGGGTTATATGGAGTATACTCAACAGTGCAGTCAGGGCAACGAGAGAAATGCCAAAACTCACTGCCCAGTTGGCAATGTTATCGGAAAGGGATGTTAGGTCATCATCATTTTCAGAATCCGAACCTGATGTCCCATCCTCTTCACAATACACATCATCAAAATCTGCCTCCAATTCCATGTCCTCTTCAGTTAACACTTGCACCTCTGGCATTGCATGTGCAGCTGAAGAGGGTGGGGCAGTGTTCTCAGAAAGAACTCTGTCATCTGCCCCTATTCCTGTCATGTCCATATCAGTCATGTCAGTCATGTCTGTCCTAATTTGATGAAGCCTTTTTTGAACGTCTACACGTGTCCTTCGCCTTAAGGTTGATAAGGAGACAGGCACAGTCTTTCTATTCATTTTTGTTCTAAAAGAGACATTTGAAGAAAGACAGGTTGCAATCAGGTGTGTAAAATTGATCATTGTTTCTCATGTTGTACTTAAATACATACATTGTTGAATGTTGGTGTTGTCTGTTTCATTGCTACAAACTAGACAAGAACAGAGAAATAGAGCAACATTGAACATTTGGGATGCACTTCTTGATTCGGCCCCATAAATAGGTCTAGATTTACATTGAAAATTAATGTTTAAAAAAATCTCTCAATCCAGGTGGAACGTGTTTTTCGTGGCCTATCTGCTTGGCCTTGACATTTCCTTTGTTTGAAAATAATTATATTAAGTAATTATATTAACTGGCAGCCGACCATACCTGCCAATAAAACCGGAAATCAGCTGCCTTTAATAACCAGAAGTCGGAGGTGGATGCCGCTTTTATCCAGGCAAATAAGTTATTATATCAGTTTATATTAGGGCTGTGAAAAGATTAATCGTGATTAATCACATCCAAAATAAAAGTTTGTGTTTACATAATATATGTGTGTGCACTGTGTATAATTATTTTGTATTTATAAATACACACACATGCATGTATATATTTAAGAAATATTTGCATGTATATACTGTATATATTTATATATAATTTATATTATATATAAATATAAATATTTTATACATAAATAAAAAATTTTTCTTAAATGTATACATGCATGTGTGTGTATTTATATATATATATATATATACAAAATAACTATACACAGTGCACACACATATATTATGTAATCACGATTAATCTTTTCACAGCCTTAATTTATATACAATTTTAGTAATTATTTAAATAAAATAGGCCTACATCTATTAGTAATTATTTTATTAAAAAAGGTTTATCAAATATAAATCAAGTAACGAAGATCATAGACCTAATACAAAAAAATAAAACCATTAAGCTACACTTGAAATTATGAATTTGTACATGTATAAATATAATTTATGAATGAGTGTACATGTTTGTTAAATAAGGAAATCTATATAAATATACAGAAAAAAATGCCTAGTATGATGTAATCATATTGTATATTTATTAAATATACATACATTCTTTTAATTTAAATAATAAAAGTCCTGACTAAAAGAAGAAAAAATAAAATTTTGTCCTTTATTTAAAATCAAATTTTGCTATCATTTATGTTTACATTTGCAGTACTTAAATACATTATTGTCTTGGTTTAATAAAGCAGCTGTAACTTTTGAAACAGGCTTGGTATTTGTTAAGTATTTTTTACTTGTCTTGGTTTAATAAAGCAGCTGTCCTGAACTCGATAGTAAAGTTCGTAGACAAACTTTAAGTTGGCTTGAAAAAGCCTAGCCAGAAAGTTTGAAAATGTTCTAGCACAGTTTAACATGATTAACCATGTTTCTAGTATGGTTTACTAGGTATCGCCCGCGCCACAATTGACCATTTGCTTGCTGTTGCTTGACTTCCAGTTACATGTGATTGGTTGCTACTACGTTGGACGATACTGATTGGATGCCAAGAAATAGCAGGTCCCTCCTAATTTGGCAGGGCTTCCGGCTGGGCAGCTACTTCCTGCTGCGATTTTTTTCCCGTTAAACCCCTTCTGTGTGAAACTAGTATTATTTTGACGTTTAATTCAAACCTGTCAGATGTCCTAGAATAGCCTACACGCTTAATTATGTGCACAATTGTGTGATTCTTTTTTTCTTGTTAATGTTTTGTTCTCTGCACTTGGTAGCAAAATTGAAGGAAGGGTTATATAAAAGCCATTCTCATCCAGAGATCAGAAAAGCTGTGAGTTCGCAGAATGAGAAAAAATATGGGTTTCCTAGGCTAGGTATGGGCGATTATAGACATTAGCCACGCCCATTTTGGTGGACTATGACGCACCAGAGCGGGAAGTGCCCTGATTGGTTCATGTGTCTGAGCCGCCTCACCATAGGCTCGTGTAGTTGCCGGCAGCACAGCCAATGACTGCGTTAGATGCTCATCTGTGTCTGCTGTGCAGCTTGAGCTTCACTGCGTTATTAAAAATTTGGCTTTTAGGGAACACACATTTAAAGTAACACTATGTAGTTTTTCAACCTTCATAATATATTTCCAAGACCCTTGTGATGGTACATCGACTTAAAATAAGTTAAATGACACGTCTGCCATAGCCTGACGTGGTCTGTATCGCTTTTACTGGCATATGTAACTTCGGGTTTCGGGTAGGAACCCGTGCACAAAAAGAACTACAAAATTCGACTGCTTTACGGCATACGTCACTTCCCCCACCACTTCCTCAAATTCGGACGTGAGTGACCAACCAGCGTTTGTTTTTGTCATGGCCGAAGCGGTAAAAAAAACTAAGAAGACAAAGGTTTTGTTTGAGGAGACTCGGAAGAGGAAAAGGCTAAGTGATAAAGCAAGAGGCCGGACAAGGATAAATATTGGGCCAGTGTTTGCTCGCTGGCGTGAGCTTAAGGAGGAGGAGGGGTGCCCGACCGATGCTGACGGACTAGTGTATATTGCTTGCATAGCCTACTATCTCTAGTTTTTCTAATTTGTTGTCTGCCTGGCTATGTTATGGAAACTATCTGGTCCTCCATTTATCTAGAGAATTATCTAGTAAACACTAACATGTGTAGGATTACAAATTTTATTTAAATGTTTAATTGAGCTTCCAATACTATAGTATTTTAACTGAGAAAGTTGCACACTGGTTTTTCCATTTTGAGGCAATCAAGGTTTCGGACAATAACCTCTTGTCACATCTCAAAGGTCAGCTGGGCCTTTTGTTGATCTAATCAGGCTGATTGGATTAGCATCTCAAGACTTTGAGTTACACTGTTACCTGATGAAATCAGGTAACCAGCTGAATCAAGAGTCCCCTCCTCTATGAAATTAATCCCACCCCCTTGAAATGTATATAAACTGCAATGTAATGTTCCCTTAGTTAGACTTGATTGAGATGACTACAGCGACGCAATAAAGAACTTCTGCTCGAAAGATACCTCTTAAAGTCTCCTGGTCTGCACTTCTAAGTTTTCTACACTTAAGAAGAACAAGGTTTACAACAGATGGTGTCGTGACCCGGATAGAGCTACTCACCAGAATCCAGATTGAATCAACAAAAGATCTCAACAAAGAATGAACTTTCTGACTGAGTTCCAGAACTGAATCTCAACTGGACCTCAACAAAGCTGACTGAGTTTTCCAGACTGAATCTTTTCATTCAAACAACGATTCGGTGAGTTTCACTCTATTCAAAGAACCAGACCAGTATGAATTTTGTGCCTCTGTGCCGACAGCTGTAGTGTTTGATTACCTAAAGTTATCCTTTAAAAGTTGTCTTTTAAAGATGAAAATATATCCTCTGTTCAGGCAGGGACGTTTTTAACATCACATGTTAAAAAGATATCCTCTGTGTCAGGCAGGGAAGATTAGTATTATTTTGCTAATTATTTGTTTTGTTGTTTGTTACCTTGTGGTGTTACCCTCTAAAAAAATTATTTTAGAGAAGAGAGTTTGAACCTCTGTTCAGGCAGGGAAGTTTTTAACATCACGTGTTAAAAAAGATATCCTCTGTTTGTCAGGCAGGGAAGATTAGTATCATTTGCTAATTATTATTATTATTATTATTTTTTTTGTTGTTATTTTGTGTTGTTACCCTCTAAAAAAATTATTTTAGAGAAGAAAAGTTTGACCCTCTGTTTCAGGCAGGGAAGATTAGCGTAACCTGCTAATAGTTTGTGATGTGTTGGTAACAAGTCTGTGTTAACAAGTGTACCCTCTGTTGATCAGAGAAGTTTTAGTGTTTGTTTGTGTGGTAACAAAGAAATCCACAAAATGTTTAGGAAACATGCTAGACTAATCCCAACTACTGAGAAAGGTGGGCTAGTGAGTTCAAGTCATTGTTAGGGGAGCAGATGGACTCCATAGTGACTGAGTCAGTCAGACTGGATTTGAGAAAGAAATTTGGTATTCACCCAGAAAAGGTATGGTCTATTGAAGAATGCAAGAAGGTGTTAGGTGCATGTATCAGGAAGAGAAATATAAAAGGGATTATCTGCTGCCACCAAGAATTTAGCTTATCCATTGCACAAGAACAAGCTAGGTGTATAGCTAAATTAAAAGAACAGAACAAACAATTGCACACTAAGGTGGGCCATAACAAGGCCTCAACCAAATGTGACTCAGAAGACCAACAGTCAGATGAAACTTATCCTGACTTACAGGCTTTCTTTGAAACAGATGTAGCCATCCAATCAGTAACTGATAAGCCTGTAGATTCAGTAAAGGTATGTGTCGCAAGAAGATATCAGGGAATTGAGGGAGCTGAAAGTGTTCTTCCCAACTCTTCTGTGGTCCAAAACCAAACTGTTGCCAAAGCACTCGGACCTAGAGACATAGAAAGACTATCCCAAAGCTTACCTTCAGTTCGCACAGATTTCTCTGAATTTAGAAGGGCATTGATCAGTAAAATGCGTCTTTACGACATGTCGTTGGCAGAAGTCACACAGCTGATGTCACAAATTCTAACTGAATCTGAATTCAACAGTTTTGAGTCTGCTGTTACTTCTGAACTACAACATGCCAGAAAAGATGAATTGAGAGAGGGAGTTCTGAAAGCGTTGAAGAACATTGTTGGACCGAACATGGACTGGTCAAAGATCACTAGTTGTGTACAGAAGAAAAATGAGAATGTTAGTGAGTACACTCAAAGATTTTGTCAGTCAGCAGCAGCATACAGTGGTATAGCTGACACTTCAGAGAAGGTGCTAGAAGATAATGGTCCCCTAGTTCGCACATGGTTTGATGGTCTTTTGTCAGAACATAGAAAAGCATTGCCTTTCTTAGACTTAACATGGTCCACTAGAACCATACAAAACAACTTGGACAGTTTGGCTGCATGGGAAAGAGACTCTGATGTCAAGGAAAGAATAAAATTGCAGCAGCATCCTTTAAGGTCAACACAGAGAATCAACAGAAACGCAAATGTCCTAAGAGAGAGGGCAGCAGTTGTTATTATTGTGGTAAACATGGACATTGGGGAAAAGAGTGTAGGAAAAACAAAAAGAACTTTAAACAAGCTAACAATGTTACTCAGCTCCTACTCAGTCTGCTTTCTATTTTGAAGCAGCCCGTGCCCTCGTCATTAAACTCGTTGGGCAGCTGGTTGATGTGTTAACCATTTGGGCTGTGAGTGCTTAATTTCCCCAGTAACTTACAACAAAGATGAAAGACTTATTTTTGTTTAATAGAACAAAAGGAAAGTGACGGTCTCACCCTTCCTTTGGGGAACACTGGTTAAGTAAACTCACAGCCTTAAATGTTATGCTACAGCACAGGCCCTTCATCAATAATGGTGTTAGGTCAGACTGTAAATGTAAAATGCCTTCATGCAGTGTCCACACTGATGAATGACAACGTGCACCTGTCACAAACCCATCCTCATGTATGATGTCTGCAATGACTGAATTTATGTTAGAGGCTGAAGGAGAAATGACTCATGATTGTGTTACGCTTACATACACACCTTCGAGGGAAGTAAAAGAAACTCCCATATAGAATTCAGGATTTGAGTTGTTCGTTGACGGTTCAGCTCAAGTAATTGAAAGGTAATTCAGAAACAAGCCATTAGAGTGGCATGGACCACATTAAGTGATGTTGATTACAGCAGCTGCAGGATTGTGTCAGGGAAGAAAAAACCTGGACTAATGTCACACTGTAAAGTTGTTTCCCCCACCTACAGGGATAGGTTAGGACACGGAACCAGTGAGGAGCCCCTGGAAGAACCGAATGCAACAGGCGTCGGGGGTCAACCCTGGGGTGAAGACTCTCATCATTACCTCACTGTTCCTTAGGTGTCAAAGGGTTTAAGAAATAGGGAAAGAGGGAACAACAATAGCAGACTCAGAAAAAGTTTACAACCCTAGTGTTTGAACAAATACTGCTCTACTGTCTAGCAGACTCAGAAAAGTTTACAACCCTAGTGTGTGAACAAATACTGCTCTACTGTCTAGCAGACTCAGAAAAGTTTACAACCCTAGTGTGTGAACAAATACTGCTCTCCTGTCTTTTTTCTTTCTTACTCTGTGCAGATACCACTGATGACTGTCCGAGACGCATACGCACCGACCTCGTCATCTGCGTATGAAGCCACAAGAAAACCTCAAGAAAACGACTAGACCCACTGCCGAACCAACTATCACAAAAGAAAAAAATACACAACGCAGAGACTCACATACGAAACCTTCAGTCATCCATCAACATGATCAAGATTGTCGTACCAGTGACATCACAGACACTCTCGCTTTGCACAAGATAATGATCTTACAGAACAGAGTGGCCTTGGATTCAACGCAAGGAGGAGCCTGCACCAGACCTGAATGCTGCACCGGTTTTAATGAACAGAGAACTTGAACAAAATCCAACAAGACATTCTTGATCTTTCAGCAAAATTACACCAGATGACTGAAGTTAATTTTTCATGATTCGGAAAACTTGATTAGGTAAACCGTGGATATGAATAAAGGAAATAGCAATTCTGCTGTTGTTTCTTCTACTGGCGTACTATCTATGCGTCCACAGTATCAAGTGTTTCATTCAACAAATGAATCACGCCCCTCACGAGAAAATCACAGTTCCTACCAGAAAAGACTATTACCCGTAAGAACGTCACGGACCCTAAAATTGCATGTTTGTTTCTGTGTAAGCATGCAATTGCAGAAAAGCAAACACAGAACATGCGTTATATGCCTGTAACGATCACAAGTTACAAAAATGAATGTTTAAGTGTTTAAATTTGTATTTTGTGAGAGTTATTTAGAACTCTCAAAGGGGGAAATGTAGGATTACAAATTTTATTTAAATGTTTAATTGAGCTTCCAATACTATAGTATTTTAACTGAGAAAGTTGCACACTGTTTTTTCCATTTTGAGGCAATCAAGGTTTCTGACATTAACCTCTTGTCACATCTCAAAGGTCAGCTGGGCCTTTTGTTGATCTAATCAGGCTGATTGGATTAGCATCTCAAGACTCTGAGTTACACTGTTACCTGATGAAATCAGGTAACCAGCTGAATCAAGAGTCCCCTCCTCTATGAAATTAATCCCACCCCCTTGAAATGTATATAAACTGCAATGTAATGTTCCCTTAGTTAGACTTGATTGAGATGACTACAGCGACGCAATAAAGAACTTCTGCTCGAAAGATACCTCTTAAAATCTCCTGGTCTGCACTTCTAAGTTTCCTACAATTAAGAAGAACAAGGTTTACAACACATGCTAGTCTTAGATTTTTAGCATGCTATTCGCTAGCATTCTCGTTCCGATTTGAGCATTGTAATCGATGACTTGCAAATCGCAAAAGTTTGAGTTAAACTGTTTAGTCTACTAAACATGTAGAAAGTATGAAAGGAGTAAGATTAGTAACATTGTCATTACCCATATGAAAGAAAACCTGCATGCTTCATATGCAGCATCCATATATCTCTTTTGGTTTTGTTTATTTCAGCTACCAGAAACAGCAAGTTTACTTTTTATCCTTGTGTAAAACTATCTTGCTGTTATACCGTTTCAAGTTTACTGTTACACAAAATAAAAAATATATATAAAAAAGCAATCAATGTCATTATTTAGTTTTTCTTAGTTTGTGATGTCTTTCATAAAATCATGCATCATACTCTACCTTGTCTGTGGCCATTGTTGATTCCAAAGCCGATGCTGGAGATCAACAGCGAGCATGCGCGTGCGTGTGCTGCGGTAGGCTAAATTATTTACGACAGCGCTAATGGACAATTCCGCTTCCAACCAGTAGGGCGACCGCAGAGGAAAAGTTACTTGGTGTTACTTTAATTGAGAAGGGTAATAGCATTTGTATATTGTTGTCCTACTGTTAGTTTAACTGCTTTTATTGTTCTCATTTGTAAGTCGCTTTGGATAAAAGCGTCTGTTATATGAATAAATGTAAGTAATATAAAAGTCATTAGGTGTCGCACCGCAGCTCCTTCAGCTATTTATGAAAAGTCATAAAGTCGTAATTACACGACTCTGCAGCGCTGTCTGCTCTACTGAACTCAAGCGAACTGTCCTCCTCTGCTCCCTCTCCAGCAACTGGTGACAGGACGTCGTCACTTGCGAAGTCATGGCAACCAAATTAAAACAGAAAATTAAAATTAAAATATTATAATATATATATTTGCCTATAGGCAAAGTGACAAACAGCGACGAAAGCCGCGACATGAAATCCACACTCACGTGGGTCCCGTGAAATATGACAGCTACAGTTTTATTGGAAATTAGTATTGTGGACACTGAATTAGATGAATTTAGTGATCAGACCCCAGACGACACAAGAAGCTAACGTTAGCGAACGCTGCAGGGACCCTCTGCCTGTGACTCCCCGCTGCAGGAGACGCTGTATTCCTCCGACACGCTGTATTAACGATACTGTTTTAAAACCATTTTCCAGGTTAGTGGGGGTGCATAGCGCTCACCACCAACTTGAAAAACGTAGATAACGTTAGTAATGATCACTTCGCGTTTTGTTGTTGTTAAACTGTGTAAAATGAGCGGTGACGTTAAATCACCTATGACTATAACGTTAATAGATGGTAACGTTAGATAACATTAGCAAATAAGCCCACACTTTTTGACGTTCAAACAGGCGCCAATACCCTAGTTGTCTGAACCGACTGAAACAGTGATTAAAATGGCGAAGCTTAATTTTGATTAGAGGATGGCAGATAGACACATACCAAAATTGCCAAAATGCAAACTTAATAATGCACAGCTAGCTAGAAGCAAGCGCTAAACCATTAACTTACCCACGCTAAAGTTGTCCTAATATCAAACAACCACATTACAGTCATATACATGATGATTTAAAAAAACAATGTTTACTGTGAATGTCGCAATATATCAATAAATCAATACTTACTCAAAAGAGGGTTCAGCACAACCGTGTCCCAGCAAAGAAAGTCTCGACTGATATCGGCTCTTCGTGACGCGCTGTAGTTCAACCGTTACAATCAGAATCAGAATCAGAAAGAGCTTTATTGCCAAGTGTGCTTGCACACACAAGGAATTTGTTTTGGGTGCCGAGTCTTCCAGTGGACATATACAAATACAACAAGAAACATCAAACATAATACTACAAATTATAAGAAAAAAGAATAAAAATATAAATATATGAGAATAAAAGTATCACAGTTGGGTTTAGTCAGAATAGACATTTCCAGATTTACAGATTATGAACATATTTACAGTGTTTTGAATATTATAATGAATAAATCTAAATATAAGTATTAGTATCACCTGAGTTGAAGGATATTGCACTAAACAGTGGGAGTATTGCACTTAAAGGCATATGCCTTGGGAGGTGTGTTAACTGTTCAGAAGGGAAATGGCCTGTGGGAAGAAACTGTTCCTGTGCCGAGATGTTCTAGTAGCCAGTGATCTGAGTCTCCGTCTTGACGGTAACAGTTCAAACAGGTGGTGTCCAGGGTGAGTGGAGTCTGTGATGATTTTACCTGCTCTCTTCCTCACTCTGGAAGAGTACAGGTCCTGGAGGGATGGCAGGGGGGCACCAATGATCCTCTCCGCAGTCTGGACTGTCCGTTGTAGTCTCCTGATGTCTGATTTGGTAGCTGAACCAAACCAGACAGTGATGGATGTGCATAAGACAGACTCAATGACGGCTGAGTAGAACTGAATCAGCAGCTCCTGTGGCAAGTTGAACTTCCTCAGCTGGCGAATGAAGTACAGTCTCTGCTGGGCTTTTTTTTTACAATGGAGTCAATGTGATTGTCCCACTTCAGGTCCTGAGAGATGGTAGTGCCCAGGAACCTGAATGACTCCACTGCTTCCACAGTGCTGTTCATGATGGTGAGTGGGGGGAGTGCTGAGCTGTTCCTCCTGAAGTCCACGATCATCTCCACTGTTTTGAGCGTGTTCAGCTCAAGGTTGTTGTAACTGCACCAGACAGCCAGCTGTTCAACCGCCAGTCTGTAAGCAGACTCGTCACCGTTCCGGATGAGACCGTTGACAGTGGTGTCGTCGGCAAATTTCAGGAGCTTGACAGAGGGGTCTTTAGAAGTGCAGTCATTAGTGTACAGGGAGAAGAGCAGTGGGGAGAGAACGCACCCTTGGGGGGCGCCAGTGCTGGTGGTGAGAGTCCTGGATGTGTGTTTCCCCAGTCTCACTCGCTGCTGCCGGTCCGTCAGGAAGCTGGAGATCCACTGACAGATCGAGGATGGTATGGAGAGCTGGGTCAGTTTGGCTGTGAGAAGATCAGGCATGATGGTATTGAAGGCCGAACTGAAGTCCACAAAGAGGATCCTTGCATAAGTCCCAGGTCTGTCGAGATGTTGCAGGATATAATGCAGTCCCATGTTGACTGCATCATCCACAGACCTGTTTGCTCTGTAAGCAAACTGAAAGGGATCCAGTAGGGGTCCAGTGATGTCCTTCAGGTGGGCCAGCACCAGTCTTTCAAACGACTTCATGACCACAGACGTGAGAGCGACAGGTCTGTAGTCATTAAGTCCAGTGATTTTGTTTTTTTTGGGGACAGGAATGATAGTGGAGCGTTTGAAGCAGCAGGGAACTTCACACTGCTCCAATGATCTATTGAAGATCTGTGTGAAGACCGGGGCCAGTTGGTCAGCACTTTTAAACAAGCAGATGAGATGCCGTCTGGGCCTGAGGCTTTCCTAGTAATCTGTTTTTTTTAAGACTCGGCTCACGTCCTCCACACAGACCTTAAGCTCAGGTTGGATGGCAGGAGGGGGGAGTAATGGGAGTGCAGGAAGTGATGGTGAATGTGTGAAGTGCAGGTCAGAGCCGGTGTGTGGTGTGAATGAGGGCTTTTCAAACCTGCAATGAAATGAATTTAAATCGTCAGCCAGGTGTTGATTGTCCACAGATCGGGGGGATGATGACTTGTAGTTAGTGATGTTCCTCAGGCCATTCCAGACTGATAATGTGTCGTTGGATGAAAACTGGTTTTTCAGTTTTTCAGAGTAGTTCCTTTTAGCAACTCTGATCTCCTCTACAATAAAGGCGCGTCCGCGTCCGAGGATCTGACATGGGTCCGTACAGGATCCGCTGTTTGACAGTGGAATTTACGGCGCCTCCCGGAGGCGGAGCTGATCCTCTGGGCGGCCCCAAAACGAATGTGACAGTCACGCGGGTTCGGCGACTTGAACGCGGATCCGGCTAGGAGTCTCCTGCTGTGTGGGTACTAGCATGCAGAACAAATATAGACACAGCCAGGCTGTGCATGGAGATCGATATAAGATGTGATTCCTGTGTTTAATGCTGATCACATTAAATGAAGGTCCACACGATTGCAAATGTGACATTGATTTTATACAACAGTTCAACAAACGAAATATTAATATTAAGTGATGTTCATTTGGGCTACAACACAGATGTCAGTATTTTTTTACAACAAAATAATAGCTTCACCGAAAGCCACAGCAGAACTGCAGCACACAGCAGTGTTTGTGAACAAATCTGCGGCTTTGAACGAATCATTAGAGTCAATGATTCAATTATTAATTCATAAATACATTCACTTGCTTCGTTACTGAATGACTCGATGACTCACCACCTATTGGAAGTTTTAATTTAACATTTAAAAGCATCACTTTGTTTTTACCATAATTGCGCATTTCTCTATTGATTTTTTTTTTAATTGAAATCGATTTAAGGGAGCAAACATTGTCCCTTACTGAAAAAGGTGTGACTGAAGAGTGGGGGTACGGAGTAAGATGTTAAAAGCCTCATGGGGTACAACTCTAAAAAGATTGAGAACCACTGGGACTGGGTTAAGGAAGCGAACAATCAACACCAAAGCACAATACACATACCAAGGGCAGAAAGTAGGCCTAATATACAGAGGTCACTTACAATTTACAGTTAGGTTAAAGATACAAACAAAGAGGGAGTTAAACAAATAGCATATCAATAATAATGTTTAATTTACAGACTGTGAGCTGAAGAGTAATATACAGAATCAGATACAATATGTGTTTTTGAAGGAGAGAAGGGTGTGTAAGGGGTATAGTCAAAGACCCAGAACCAGATATGAAGAATGAAGACCCAGAGTGAATTATAATAAATTAAAGAAAAGTTTTACTGAAGATAGTTTTCAGCATTGGAGGCGGGCGATCTTTGAACAACACAGCTTTGCTTCTGCGTGATGAAACTGCTAAGTATACTCCAAAAATCACAGTTACATATACTGGTCCATGCCAATTTGGGTCACAACTTTTTTATTTTTCTCTCGGGATCGTTCCTGATGCATCCCTGGCAAACAACCCTATTTTTGTTAGTATCCCTAACTGCCTAATTCACTAAATTTGGGGATCCCCTATCTGAGATGGAAGAGATTGAGCAGGTTTACGGTACCACTGGACCTCCCGTCCAGGGACGTACTCTGCTGGGGTGGTGCTACACCGATAATGCCCAGCTGGGCCCCCACACGCTTGCCCTGTCTTCTGCCGTTCACCTTAACGACACTCTCAGCGACTTCTTATACTCTCAGCAGTATAATTAACTTACTCCTTCACTCGCCTCATCGGAGTGAAGGCTCTCCCGTTCTCCTTCAAAATCTCTTCCAGTCAGACAGCCCTAACAGTTAATAAAAGCTTACTACCTTGTTTGTTGATTTGCCAAAGATGTCACCACGGACTGATTGCCCGCATCCTCCACCAAACTGTAAGGGGTATACAGTCAAAGACAGAACCAGATATGAAGAATGAAGACCCAAAGTCAGAATTATAATAAATTAAAGAAAAGTTTTACTGAAGATAGTTTGCAGTTTCATCAGGAGAAGTCAGCTTCAAGACTCACACAGGAGTTCGTAGGTCGCCCCGCTTACAGTTACAAAGATCACAGCAGTTATACCATTCCCAAGGTCTAAGCTACGTCATTGCTTACAGGTTGAATGATTCTCATTGGCTAAGAAATAGATCAACACAGTAATTTTCCACACATATACAGATAGACTGAAGCATATCTCCATCGATTATGCAGCTGAAGTTAGGCACGTCATGACCTTCCAGGTCGCAGATTTGGGTTGCTGGGCGCCAGCATGTCCAGAACAACAACTCAGTCAATCTCCAATAATGCCAGTGGTTCATTGACCTGTAACTAAGAAGACTTACACACACACACGACACACAGCTTTTCCAACGATGGATTTGGCCAGGCTCTAACTATAAACAGGAGAGTCCTCTCTAAACATCAAGATAATGCGTTCTTTCTCTCAAGGATAGCTAAACTTTAGTCTAACTGGAAAGTAAGGCTTTAACAAAGAAATGGCCCCTTAAACTATTGGCTTCAATGACCCCTATATGTTTTAACTAGTGATCGACCGATGTATCGGTTTACCGATATTTTTACCGATATTTAAGCATTTTCCCATAATCGGGTATCGGTTTTGTAATATCGGATTCGCCGATAAACAGCGCCATCTTGTGGCCGTTTTGAGAATTCCGCCATTGCAGCCCGCGTCTGAGGAGATCAGTCAACAACAACTCTGTGCACAGGTAAAGTATATGTTCTACTTGCTTTGCCTTAATTATTCAACTTTATTCAACAAAACAGACATGGATAAATGCCTGATATAGTTTATCCAGCTTTTTACCTTTTTAGCTTGGTTCTAAAAAAAATTGAGACGAACTCATGGAGTCACGTAGCGTAATCCGTCATGTCCTGCCCCAATAAAGACATACCATTACATGAATTAAATGAAACTGAATGAAACGTTTGACAAGATTATCTTGTTTAAACACCCTAGATTATTATTTAATTATTTGAGTGAGTAGATTACATACAAAGTCAATGCAAAGACGGGAATAGACGCATCATTTCCGCCGGGCGTCGCGAATGACGCGAATTGGGCGACACGTTTGCCGTGAACGTCTTCCGCGCAAGTTGAAAATTTTGAAATCGAGCGTAAGATTCAAGCGTCTAACCAGACGCGATAGACGCGTATTTGACGCTCTATTCGCGTTTGGTGTGAACACACACACCATACGTTATAGTGCTGTGTAAATGCATAGATAAACAGCACTTTGTCTGAAAGCATTTTGAATTAGACAGACAAAAATATTATTAATAATTCATAACATACTAGTTAGAAAATGGAATGATGTATATGCTGTTTTGTTTGTTACTTTCCTGACAATGTTATATTCCAGTTAATATTATTCAGTGAATTAATATTACCCAGTGAATTATTCCTCACTCTTTAAACCAATTAAACAGCACATAAACCTTCTCAAACTGTTTAAAATGAATTACATTTCTGCAAAGGTGATATGACTCCCCTGTCAATTATTTTCTCCAAATGAAAACATTAGACTTTTAACATTTATTTTGCCTATTGTTAATAACAATAAATTATATGTATAATTTAGATATAAATTATATAATGTAATAATATAAATATTTTTATTGTTATTTGAAGATTTAATTTAACATTACAGACTGCTAACTTTCAACACTTTTGTTTTTTAAGATGACTGAAAGTAGGGATACAAGGAGGGAGTGATTGTTATAAATAAAATGGTTTGTTCAGTTCATTTGTGTTGTAATAATTGTGTCAAAAACAAAAGTATAACAATAAATAAATATCGGTTCTGCATATCGGTTATCGGGGACATAAACATGTGAATAATCGGTATCGGTTATAAAAAATCAATATCGGTCGATCACTAGTTTTAACACGTTGAAGACCTTTCTCAAACATAAAACAAGTTCATATTTCATTTCTGGAAGCTTGCCTGAATAAGCAAGCACTATTACTGCATTCAGATAGCAAATACTGACATTTAAGAATACATGAAAAGAACATTTCAGTAATCACACAGGTAACTTTTATAACAATTTCTATTTAAGTAAAATCTCCAGAAAAATCATTCAATTCATTTGATATTTGGAAGGGAAAATATTGATTAATACCTGGATTATAATCACTCATTACATATACTATACATTGAAGCAGCACTGGATTCCAATCCACCCCCTAGGTGGATGTTGGACGGATGTCTTGAGGAAGAGCATTCCACAACCTCGAAGCCACTACACTAAAAGACTCCCATGTTACCAGACTATTGAAACCGACAGAATATGACACAGCCCCACCTCAGATATTTTTCACCAGCCGCCACTGGTTTGTGCGCACTAGGAATCATATTTTTTTTTCAAATAAAGACAAGGTGATGACACTCATTTTATATTTAGCACACAGTGTAAATGACATGAATATGACAGAGGGCTACTGAATATAGTGCCAGCATAGTTTGAAATCAAAGGTTTAAAGTTTGTCGATCATGTGTCCTCAGTGAAACTGAACTAATTCACACGGACTGACCGGGATTGAACGTCTATGCACACTTCAGAATATCTGACAGCTGGATTCGACTAAGTCTGCAAGGATTGTGAAATTAAATGTTTTTTTTTTATATTCAAAGATTTGTTTAAATTATATAAATGCGTATATTTGCTGAATATGAGAAAGTATTAATAGTGTTTGCCTTTTTGTTACTAATAATATAAAAGCAAAAACTATAATACTTTTTTCTTATACAGTTTACTTTCTTTGTTCTATCCAACAACAGGTTATATCCAGTAACGTATTACGTATTTTATTTTTTTTTTTACCTGTGACAACATTGTAAAGATGTTCCTCTCCCGCCCTTCATATTGAAACTGGCCATTACCTCATTTGTCATCAACCTGTGGATACAAAAGGAAGAGGATTTAAATGTCCAAAATAATTAATTATATAGCCTACATCACATTATATAACGGTTACAGTTTAGTAGGTTTGTCATATATAGATGTCACACTGGTTCTACTGTTGGCCTGGTGTTGATTCCAAACGTCAGGAAGGATTTTAACATGTAGAAAAATCTAAATATTTAAAATCATATTTGGACATTGCATATTGGAAGAGTAAATTGAGTGTTTTAATTGAATCAAATGTACACAGTGTTCCTATTTTAACTGCAGGGGTTTGTTAATTTTTGGGATGTGACGTGAGGATATTTTCCCACCGGTTTATCGACGTGTGGACAACACCGGTAATAACGGTATCACCGGCGGGGCTTTTAAATAGCTAATTTAAAGGCAAACGTAAAATGCGCGCGTTTGCACGGGCATTCATAATGGTGCGGAGCAGCACTGTTTTGTTGTTGTGCCCCGAATTGGTGCTAATTTGAAAACGAAACTAACATGTGCACGGCCACGGCCGCACATGTCAATGGGAGTTCTGTTCAGTTCGGTTCTGCGTGCTCCGCGCCCGTTGACACGTGTGGCCGTGCACATGTTAGTTTCATTTTTAAATTAGCGAGGAATACTTGAATGGTTAGTTCATTAGCTTATTATTCTTAATGAAAAACACAACAACAAAACAGTGCAATGACAAATCCGCTTAAATAGGCGCTTTTACATTTCGCTGTGACACATTATTCCGCAGTCACCTTGTCAGTCAGCTCCTCACTCTTGTGATGAATGAAACTGACTCATGTTGCTGATCTGTGCGGCGACTCTCGTTCGGCTCAAGATTTATTAAGCAGACATGTTCAGTTTAATAGTGTCTGTTCTCTAACTGAACTTAATGATTTTTTTTTTTTTTTTTTGCTGTTTTACCAGCTCGCAGATGATCGCGTGGATATCGGTGATGCTAGCATGGTCGCAACGTGTGAGAGGAATTACGACCCGAGCCGACACCTCCCGATAATTATTAAACATGTTAAAAAAATTAAGGGAGTCTGCCTGTTTTTCACCAGCGTATAGCAGGGTTTCTGCACACTTTTTAAAGTCAAATTAAAGGCTTTTTAAGACCTTTTTATGGCCCGAAGAAATCTAAATTAATACCTTACATTAGGGGTGCGCAATATTTACAAAAATATGTCTCGATATTGTCAAATTTTTGTTGATAATAATTAGATGATATTTTACTGATTGTGTTTGTGTACTGGTACCATGGCTGGTTTAGGCCTGTTGTTGACAGCTGACTCACAAAGATATTCATATTTTGCGTATTCTATGCAGTGGTCAGTTCACAGCAGTGACAGAAATTAATATTAGATAAAATTTGTGCAGGACAGTCGTGCCGTGTACCGGCTGCTTTGACGCGATTATCAAGTTAACTGACTCCTGACGTGCAATATCTCACGACCTCCCTCACGAGTGTCCGAACTCGCACAGTGTACGCCCGCCTCAACACCGACTTTCTAGTCGGTTACTAAACTTCTGTTTAAACGATTGTCAAAAGTCATCACACACATCCCTAATTAGACAGACAGACGGATGGATAGATAGTCAACTTCATCAACTTGTCTGTCACAACATCAAGTGCCAGATAAAATAACACATGATTCTGCCAAGAACTGCTAATATAAAAACGTACTTCTCCATGATCCTTTTCCAATTGTCCTTTAAACTAAAAGACTGTTCCTCTAATTTCAGATTAATAGTTTGTCCAATAATGGAGAAATACATTTAAACACAAAAAAGGTTAACAGTGTATCCCCATGGGATTGAAACACTGCACATTATAAAAATTGCATAATACTGGTATGACTACATGTATGTCCTTACTGGTATCTGCTTTTCCTCCAGGGAGTTGAGGGATTTATCAAGGACATTCAGCTCCTCAACAGTTGATGCCTGCCATTATAGAACAAAAATATGAGATCATTATTTACAAAAACTCAAAAGAAAGGCAAACTTTAATTACTGAGAACTTTAGTAACAATGCACAGATAATCATGAGTTAATGTATGCCTTATTAACTAGTAATTTCAATATGTCATTTTGGTTTTGACATCCACATTATGGATTGTACTATGACATATTACTTAACAATTAGTTAATAGTTAAATAATGATACCTTTGCAAATAGTTAGCTAATGATTAATTAAAGCAGACAACTGAAAGTTGAAGTACATAGCTTTGACCCATTGTGGCAATGAACACATTAATTTACACTATTAGTTAATAAAATATATTATTTATGAATTAATACATTATGGCACATTTAATCAATTACTATCCATATATTACTTAAAATATTAATATAGACTCTTTAGTTGCTGATGCATAATTGTGTCATACATTGACTTATGATTATGTGCATTAGTTAAGTATGAATATAATGCATATTAGTGCACCCGTATTGTAAAGTGTTACCAGAACTTGTACATTTTTTTTTTAAATTTGTTAAGCATGTTAAGGAAATAAATTAAGATAAATCACGTTCGCACCACATGACATTTTTTAAGGCTACTGCCAATTCATCTAGATAAATAAACATTCAAACACATCATTTCAAATTTGAATATTTATTTATGTGTACACTGTAAAAAAAGAAAACGGTAATTTCCTGGCAGCAGGGGCGCCAGAAAATGTCTGTTAAAAAACGGAAAAATACTGTCAGGAAAAAAACTGTAAAAAAAATGTAATTTCTTATCTTATAATTATGGTTTATTACTGCTATTCTACACAAAAATATCTTTCATTAACTGATATAATGTTAATTTTCTGACCTATTGAAGTATTGATATCTGTTTTGTACCATAGTAATACCCTGACAACCAACAATCACAGCAATGATGAGAGTCACATGATCAATCAAAGCTCATCACAAGCAGCTCTTCCACAAGAGAGTTAATACTAATGTATAGAAACTGCACAGTATCATTCACACAAACATTAAACACCATCATGGTAACACACATGAAATTTTAAAAATGCAAACATTATTTTAACAACATTACATGTAACATAAAACCCTAATATACATAACTGATTCGAAAAAACCTTTTTTTATTATTCTTATAATTTGTAGTATTATGTTTCTTGTTGCATTTGTATATGTCCACTCGAAGCCTCAGTACCAAAACAAATTCCTTGTGTGTGCAAGCACACTTGGCAATAAAGCTCTTTCTGATTCTGATTCTGATTCTGAAGAAACATAGTTATTTCAACAAAAACACATCAAATGTGAAGTGTCACGCAGGGAATTGTGGGAATTTCAATTTACAGTTTTTCACTGTAAATTATACAATGACTTGTTCTTTTTAACTTTCAAAAACTGTAAATGTAATGGTATTTTACAGTAAAATTACATTAAATGTACCATTAGATCTATCACAGTTATTTACCGTGTATAGTAAGGAAACTTTCTGTTAACCAATTAACAGTTTTTCACTGTAGCATTTTTACAGTCTTTTACCATTAAAATCACGATCATTTTTTACAGTGTACACAACAGTCTTAATGTTAGAACAATTACAATAGATATTAGGCCTATTATTTTTTTGTATTTTAAAACTGGCTGTCGGAAAATCCTTATACATTGACGTCCCAAAAGCACATTTTACACAATAAAGTGATCTAGAATCCATGACAAAGGACAAGTATGGCCACTATGTAAAAAAAAAATATATATATATATTGCGTGTCATGTGGAGGGCTCCGTAAAATTAATATAAATTAATGCATTAAATTCACGTGCTAGTCACGTTTCCCCGAGTCCCCCAACAACAGCGGCCTTACGTAACGTATACCCCCAGCGACAGCCGGCGCACGTGCAGTTCAGTCAGACAAATGTGCGCTGAGGCATCATTCCTATCACTACTTCCACTGTAGTTATTATATTTAAGTCACTTTTGACTACATCATTAAAGGTAACTTAACTGATACTCTGGTACTTGAATAGTAGGCTAGGTGGAAATTCGCGCCAGTTCACAAAAATCCATTGATTTCCCAGTCCACATAAAATAAAGTAAAACTAATAAACACCAATATTTAATTATATTTTCGTTACCTCTGTTCACTCACCGTCCACAGCAGGTGTATCAGGATGTTAAAAGGTGTGCAGTGCCAGCGCAGGCTACAATGGCTGGAGTGGAAATGTGAGGTATTTTGGTGTGTTCAAGTCCTCCTGGGAAGTTCGTACGTACGAGGTGGGAAGTCGTGTTTACGACGTGATGTGCGTTCAAGTCAGTTTCATCGAAGCAAGATGGCGGTGTACCTTCTTTTAATTAATTCGGAAATACAGCAAGGTTTATAGAAATTGCTTATAAAAGGAAGAAGAAAGAATGCGCATCACGTGTGTTTTTCTTTTTATGTTTTTAATAAACTTATGAAGCCAATGTAAACTGTAAACTGTTAGCATTTTTTGTTGTAATTCATTAACGTGCTGCTTATAACAAGATTAATGATGAATAACAGTTTCTAGGACGAGTAAACATTGAAATCAATTAAAATCTACCATCAACTACAGTCCGCCATGTTTCACTGACACGCCCCCAACTCGTACAGATCTGGGCTTAAAGAAAACCCCGAGCTCCCCACTGGTATTTACGACATTGTGGTGGCGTTCAAGTGCACTCAACTCGTAATTACGATCTATACGAGATGACTTGAACGCACCATTTCCCCCACAAGAAGAGCGGAGGAAATTGATGCCTAACTGTGTTTGGTTAGGAAATAATTTCAAATTGATGCCTAACTGTGATTGGTTAGGAATTAATTTAAAATTTCTTGGGTTACCTGCAACATTCTACAATTGTTTGCACACTTCAATAGGCTAAATTGATTTTATTATTATTGTTATTCATATTATCATCATTATTTGTATACTAATAATAATTACTGCGTTTGTCTGACAGCTGCACTGTAATGAAGCACAACTTGATAAAGAAATTATGGGTGCAATTTATGTCTGTTTCTCATGGACTCCAAATGAAGGCCATGTGTTATATACGCTATAACCAAAATTTCAGGGCCATGAGGTCCAACTCACCTGATAAGTAGCCCTAATTAAAAAGCTAAAACATTTGTCAGGTTTTTGGACGTATGCTATACTGATGTTGATTACTGTTACCCTGTCACTACCTGAATTTATTAGTCTCCGATAAACTGCTGTATTGTGATTTTGGTGATTTTGATTACCCAAAGGCACAACTTAAAGAGGTAGTTCACATTTCACCCACGCAGTGTATTTGCTGTTCCATAATGTAGATCAGTGGTTCCCAACCTTCGTGACCCCCCCCCCCCCTGATATAATGTATATATATATATATATATATATATATATATATATATATTAATGCTATGCACATAAACACACATACTTTTTATGTTTTAACTTTTTAATGACATTTTATTACATGAATACACAAAGGAAATGTTCCTTTCAACTTAAAATGTTTCCTTTTAGCCTAATATTTTCATTTTTGCACAACTAGTAAAACGCAGTTTCTCATTTTTCAGGATTTTGTGTATAAACATACTGAATGTTAAATATGCACGGTAGAATGCTGTATGTAGCCTACTTACATGCATGCATGCACAGATCCTAATTTTTTACAAGGCTAATCATAACGTCAGCGTAAACACATTGTTGAGTTATGTTTCAGCTAGCGTTGCATTCAAAAGAAAAAATGGACGATAGAGATGAATCATCTTTATCCAATCTCGGCATATTTATTATTCGCGCTGCAGACACATCAGTCTCACGGTCAGACAGCCTGAAGATGAACTACATAAAGTCAGAAAGGACAAACATAATAACGCAAACGCGTCCTACATAGTTTGTACTTGAGTGCCCTCTTGTGGCATAAACATATGCTATACACAGAACTGTACAGCATTACATTACACAATATACAACTTAGGACATAATGACCATATTTTAACACCACCACTTGTACTCAGGTTGTTATATTCTTAAACAAACAAAGAAAATGAATAAAATGAAATGAATGTGGACTTCTGTTATACACATCAATCAGAAAACAGAGCACCTGCAAACCTCTTCAGTTTCAACTTATTCACAGGTTTGGTCATTACATCAGCAATCATATTGTCAGTAGAACAATACATTAAAATCACTCTTCCCTCATCCACAGTAGACCTGATAAAGTGTAACTTTATGTCGATATGCTTACATCTTCGCCTGTTTACAGGATTGTTGGCAAGAGCGATTGTTCCCTGATTGTCCTCATATACTATCGTTTGTGTGTACTCATAGTTATCTATACCTCCCAGTAACTGCTCTAGGTATAGACACTCCTGTATGGTTGAAGCCAGTGCCATATATTCTGCCTCACACGTTGATAGTGCAACCGTAGGTTGTTTTCTAGTCTTCCATGAGACCAGAGAGCTGTTTTGACTAAGGCTCACACAATATCCCGTGGTGCTGCGTCTGTCACTGGTATCAGCCGCCCAATCAGCATCACTGTAGGCCTTTATACCTAGCTTTTCATGGTCGTTTCTCCTGAAACTTAACCCTTACTCTGCTGTGCCTTTGAGATATCTAAGTACGTGTTTCACCGTGACCCACTTATAGGCTCAGCAAAATACTGTGACATCCTGCTCACTACAAAGCTCAAATCTGGTCTGGTGCACGTAGTCAGGTATATAAGACTTCCCACAGCCTCTCTGTACACCCTGCTGTCTTCCATCTTTACTGCATCCGCAGTATACTCAAGCTTTTGCTCACAGGGTGTTTCTCTGGTCCTACAGTCTTGCATATTAAAACACTGTAGTATCTTATTAGTGTACTTTTCCTGTGACATCTTTACACACCCGTCTGACTGACTGAAATCGATACCCAGAAAATGTTTGAGTTCACCCAGATCTTTCATTTTAAACTCTTCTGCAAGCATCTCTTTCACCTTTTCAGTCTCTCTTTGTTACTTGCTGCAATGATCAAGTCATCGACCCATATGATCATGATCACCTTTCCTTCTCTTGACTCTTTAGCATAAACACAGTGGTCGGCTGGGTTTTGTGTGAACCCATTCTCAATCAGACAGTCGTGCAAAACCCTATTCCAGTTCCGTCCAGATTGTTTAAGACCATAAAGGGATTTCTCTAGTTTATCTCTAGTTCTCTTGTCTGTCAGTAACTCATAAGGAGTCTGCCCTGTACGCCTGTTAAAACACCTGTTGCGTACCATTGCTGCTGTTTGTACCGCGTAGTTCCATAGCTGCTTCGGTAGTACACTTTCAACTATCATACACCTACCCATCTCAAAAAGAGTACGCCAACCCCTTTCTGCAGTTCCGTTCTGGTGTGGGGAATACGGAGCTGACGTTTCATGTCTGATCTTGTTTTCCCTCAACAGTGCTTGAAAGTCACCGCACGTAAACTCGGTTCCGTTATCGGATCTGATGCACCTCACTTTCCCGTAAGGGGATACATCTGCTAGGAACTTTTCAGTAGCCTGTACTGTATCACTTTTCTTCTTTAGAAAATATACAAACACAGCGCTGGACTAATCGTCAGTGAATGACTGCACATATTTGTAACCATCTATCGACTCTGTGGCTACTGGACCTGCTAGGTCTGTGTGTACCATCTGTAAAGGAGCCTTTGCTCTGGCATCAGGGTCCCTATTTCTGGTTTGGGCAAACTTCCCCTTAATACACACCTCACACTCTTGTTCAGGTCTGCCTGTTTTGCCCTTGATTTCCATACCTTCCACAACATTTTGCAGCCTAAGAACATCGTCATAGTTACAGTGGCCTAATATCTCGTGCCATGTTTGTATGTTGTGACATGCATTACACGTATCATTAGACTCAGCTTCAGTATGCAGATAATACAGCCTACCATACACATGTATGTTAAATCTGGTACCGTCTCTGGCTATCAGGGCGTATTTATCTTCTTTAAAGACAACCGTAGCCCCATTTGTTGTCGCTGCCTTCACTGAGAAGATGCTTTGGGGGTACGACGGTACGAACAAAGCGTCTTTCAGCACTGCCTTGTGTCGCTGTCCTCCGCTGTCTGTAAGAGAAACTTCAGCATTTCCCCTCCGCTGAGCGATCCCGCTGTAACGGGTGCCATCTGCCAGTTCGACACTGTGCGTTTCAGGCCTAAACGCACTGTCGAAGCTCTTGAACAGGGTTATGTCCGTGATGATATGAGAGGTAGCCCCCGTGTCCACCATCAGACCCCTCTCTTGGATGCTGCATGCCGGCTGCCGCTGGATACTGGTCCCTCCGTCTCTCATCTTGAACACGTAGTCCTCAGCATCTTCTGAGGCTTTACTCGCACCATCCTTTTTGTCCTTACGTCTACATGTGGAGTCTTTGTGTGTGTCACTTCTGCAAAAACTACACCATGTTTTCTGTCGACATACTTTCGCTCTGTGGCCTTTCGTGCCACACTTGAAACACACCGTCTCTGTGTCGTCCTTGGTCCAGCCACGTGCGTTTGTCTTGGCGGGCTGCCGTCCGGCTTTCCCTTGAGTCTTCATCACACTGTCGCTTGACTCGGCTGCTTTTATCTTCTCTGTCTCTTCAAAATTGCGTAGCTTAGTCTTAAATTCTGCAAACGTGATTGCATCGTCTGTGTGAGCCACATGTATTGCGAATGGCTTAAAACTCTCAGGCAATCCCTTTAAGACCATAGCCACTAGTAGTCCGTCTCCTAATGTTTCTCCCGCGTTCCGCAGCGCTGTGATGGCGGTTTCTGCTCTGATAATATAGTCCATTACACTTTCATCATTTGCCTTCAGAAGCGATGTCAACGTGGTGTACAAGTTGATTATACGGGGCTTTCCCTTCCCTGCATAATATTCTCTCAATATTCCCAGAGCTTTTCTTCCATCGTTGGGCGCATCCCTCATAACTAATGAGAGGCTTTTGTCATCGAGTAGTAAAATCAACTCTGCATATGCGTCAGCGTTTTTCTCCGCATCCGCTGCTATCTCGGCTTCTGACACTGGTTCTCTCAGCACCGTGTTCTTTAGCCCTGACAAATGAAAATGTCCCAACATTTTGGTCTCCCAAAGCTCATACTTAGTCTCATCTCCGTCGAACGTCAATCGAGGCAATCTGCACGTCCTTCGTTGTTCCATCATGTTGGCTTACTATTTTTCCTCAGCCAGCAACCGTTAGCACGCGGTCCGTTGCGACTTTCTAAATGGTGGAAAACGACAAACTTATCTTCCGAACGACTCCTGGGCCCATAACCTGTTGAGTTATGTTTCAGCTAGCGTTGCATTCAAAAGAAAAAATGGACGATAGAGATGAATCATCTTTATCCGATCTCGGCATATTTATTATTCGCGCTGCAGACACATCAGTCTCACGGTCAGACAGCCTGAAGATGAACTACATAAAGTCAGAAAGGACAAACATAATAACGCAAACGCGTCCTACATAGTTTGTACTTGAGTGCCCTCTTGTGGCATAAACATATGCTATACACAGAACTGTACAGCATTACATTACACAATATACAACTTAGGACATAATGACCATATTTTAACACACATAAAGCTAATGTCCACCTTGGGCTTGCATGCCTTTGACTAGTGATGGAATGTCAGGTGTAATGCCAGTGACAGCCAGTCTAAAATAGCTGTGAACTTCCAGTCTGTTGCGTGACTTTGTTTTTATAGCCACAAGGGCACTGAAGGCTGTCTCAGAGAGGTAGGTGGTACTGAAAGGAAGAATGATCTTTGTAATGGCATAGTTTGTGAGTTTAGGTGCGACAACAGGTCCCCTGACTATCCAAAGCCTTTTGAATCCATTCTCCTGGAAGCACTTTTTTGACAGTGAATCAGTTTGAAGTTCAGCGAGCTCATCTTCACAGCCAAGATATTCCACATCTTCAAGCATGGATGTGAATGGATCCATAACCCACGACTCCTTGGATAATGTGTCAACATCCGCAAAGCGGGACTTTAATTCCTCCTGTAGCGTGTCATGTGACGCCAAAACTCTGCGCGCAAAGATGCACTCACGGTACCCCCAGAATGTTGAAGCAGCAGTGGAAAGTGTTGTAAATGCCCCTGTGACATTTTTCCAGCCCTGTACTCCAGCTTGCGCATAAAAGCATCAATTGCTTCTTTGCACTCCAAGATGTTTGACTCAGAGCCCTGCAGTCTCTTGTTGGTCTCATTATAAAGAGTGAATATGTCAGCAAGGTATGCGGTTTTGATCCAGAACACATCAGTCAGCTGCTCCAACAGTGTGTTTTGATTTCGCAGAAATTCCAGGATTTTATCCTGCAGTTCTAGAAAGCGCACAAGCACTTTGCCACGCGAAAGCCAGCGCACCTCCGTGTGTAGCAGTAGAGTTTGGTGCGCTTCATCTTCACACAGTTGTGCAAGTAATCTCTGGTTGGTAGGGCGAGTTTTAATGAAGTTTATGACTTTTACAACTGTTGCCAGTGTGTCACCAAGGTCTCTGGACAGTTTTTTACTGGCGAGTGCCTGGCGATGTATCATACAGTGGAAAATTACACAGTCTGGAGCCTTTTCCATCAAACGACTGTTAAATCCCTTATTTCTACCCATCATCGCGGCAGCTCCATCCGTGCAGCAAGCGACGATATTTGTCTAGGGCAGATTGTACGATGTGAGGTATGAATCAACAGCAGTAAAATATCCTGACCTGTAGTTGTTGTGGGTAAATTGGTAGACATAAGTATTTCCGTTTCAACTCATCTCCGTCCACATACTGTACATATACGATAAGCAGACTCTCCCGCTACTGTGGTCGTTTCATCCAGCTGTATAGCAAATTGGACTTCTCTAAGCTTTTTGTGCAACTGTTTTTTGCAGTTTTCTGCAATTTTATCAATTCTGTCTTTAACAGTGTTGTTAGAAAGTGGGACAGATTTAACCTTTTCAGCTGCTTGCGGGCCACATAGTCCCTCCACTATTTTAATGCAGGCGGGTTTGATTAACTCTCCAATGTTATGCGGCTTTTTTGCCTTGGCAATCAACAGCGAACACTCAAAGGAAACTTTAGTGGCCTTCTGTAAATCACTACCTGCTCTTTCGAATACTTTTCTGATGTCTGTCGATCTTTTTGACAGAGCCATCTCTTCTTTTCTCTCTAAGAATTCCTCATCTTTGCCGATTGTGCTTCGTTTCCTTGTGTCTTTTCATCTTGCTTGGTTTCATGCTGTCGTTTGCCAGTTTTTCACCACAAAAGACACATTCTGGCCGAGACTTGTCTTGGCCTTCAATGAAACCAAAATTTATGTAGGTTTTGTCATAGTGTCTTAACTTTTTCTTCGCCTCTGTTGAAGAATCACCGCATTTACGTTTCTCTGCCATTTTCCTTTTGATTTTGCCGTTACTATGACAACAAGCAAGTGACGGTGTGCGCGCAAAATTTAAATGATTATTTAATATTAGAGATAATTTTTGACTGCCTTATCTTGGCATTGTAAGAATATGATTTTTTTTTTAAAACTTTGAAAAAATATTTTTATATAAAATTATGAATGGAACATTTTATGCATCTTTATTCACCTCAAAGCATATCCACTCCCGCGCACCCCCTGTGAACTCTGGACCCCAGGTTGGGAACCAATGATGTAGATCATCCAATTTTGAACCATAAAGTCTTTCCCTCTTGTGAGAATGAACACCTTACCGGGAGTGTGCTGCTCCAAATTGAATTGTATACACCTGCAAACAACATCATTTTGAGCATCAACCCAGCTGATTTTTTTATTTATTTTAAATATGCAAAATAACACAATGGTTTAGGATTCATTATATAATTGTAGAAATAAGTATAAACCATTAATAAATTCCAAACAAATGTGAGTTGTTGTGCACACCTTCAGTCTTTCAGTTGCTTGCTTGCAGGTATTTCATTCATTTTAGATCATCACACTCCTGGTGAAGAGCTTGTTCTTCTGACAGGGAACACACTGGGCCAACTTGATCTATTACACTTGCATGAACCAGAAAATCTATGGATAATCCAAACTATCACCTTAGATAAAATAAAGAGCAATGCTTACAGTATGTTTGACGTTTACTAGGTCACAAAGACTTCAGTCTGAATTATTCATAAGTATGAAGTTGGTGTATTTTAGACACTGAATTTCTCTTACCCAACACCACAACTGAAATCATACCAAATATGTCTAATGTTGCCTGTATCCTAAGATGTATATGTACATTAGCATACTGATGTTTGTGTTTTGTTTAGTAACCATGAAGTGCAGTCAACAAAACAAAAACATCTAATAATGGAATGTTGTGTTGTCTAGATGTTAACATAATTACATTGCTGGGTTTAGACCACCATACCTCACGACAATTTAGAAGTGAGATTGTGACCCAACAACACATTTTAGTATTTGACATCAATATGACGTTTGACATCAATATGACAATATGATCAATATCAACGTCTAATGATGTTAGAATTGACGTTATATGGATGTTACCATTATGACGTTAAAGAGACGTTGATTTTTGGTCACCATACCTAATGACTAAGTGTCAACGTTTGACGTAAATATGACGTTGTCTGGAGATGTTGGTTTGACGTATTTTGGTTAGTTAAACCACAACCTAAAACAAACAAAATATCAACATCTAATGATGTAAGAATTTGACATTGTGTGGACGTTACCATAATGACATCAAGATGGCGTTTGATTTTGGTCACCATACCTCACCACTAAATGTCAGTATTTGACGTCAATGTGACATTGGTTTGAAACGTTGGCTCAACGTTGGATTTTAGTTTCTTTACAACACAACCTAAAAATAACAAAAGTTCAACGTCTAATGATGTTAGAATTTGACATTGTGTGGAAGTTACCATTATGACGTTAAGGAGAGGTTAGGTTGTGGTCATGATACCTAACGACTACATGTCAATGTTTGACGTAAATATGACGTTGTCTGGAGATGTTGGCTTGACGTTGTATTTTGGTTTATTAATACCACTGTAAAGACTCAGAGGCGGATCTAATCCGTGGGGGAATTTGCATATCATAATTAATAATTGGTAATTAATAATTATTCATACATGTTTGGATTAGATCAGTCTTACATGTTAATAAATCTCCCGCTAAGGGATGATGTGTCATTTTACCTGCATGCATGCATGTGTATCCCTGCAATTAACCGCAAGTTGATTGTAATTAATTACACGGACCACGTCTTACAAGACAGGCAAAATTAATTAGCTCAATTGTCAGAATAATATTTGTGGGGATCCACAATATCATCCTACTTTATAGGATTTCAGGAAACGCAATTCTGTGGCCACTAGAATTGGGTTTTCTGCTTTTTAAACCAAATACTCTTTAAAGTATCTTTAATTTGTAAAGCTTGTAGCTTAAGTTAGACCTTTGGCACTTAAGGGACTTAGAAAATGAGCAGAGGCAGTACATCAATCAAATGAATATAATGAATTTAATAAGGCAGAACTACTTATGTATTTACTACGTTACAGGAATACATGTATTTACAAACATTAACAGACAATGACAACAACGCGGGGCGTTTGGACAATGGATACACGTGTGAGAGAGAGAGAGAGAGAGAGAGAGAGAGAGAGAGAGAGAGCATTTGCAACATTCACCCTGACAGTCACCTGTCTGTAACAACACGAAAACATCATCTTACTGCTTCTTAGAAGCTCTATAAAGAGATATACTTGCACAAGTTTCACGTCTCCCTGTGTAGCGGCATTCCTGCACGGCCCTGTCTGGCCGCGTGCGGAGTCCTTTAGGAAGCGTCACGTGGTGCTTCTTGGCGCGCGTGTTGAACGGAGGTTCAAAGTCTTTGGGGTAACATTACCAAAGGAAAATAGTTCGGCTAAGTTCGTTTCACTTCGTGGAAGTGAACAGAGTCGACTACGGAAAACAAAACTTTGACTAACAAAGAAAATAAAGATTTCTACGGTGAAATCACGCGGAGTTAACGTTACATCTTTGCATGGCTGGTGAAGAAGCGCGCGTGCGTCTCTCGGTCCGGCGCGTCACGTGGTCAGATGCGCGTGTTTCTCCTTCAAAGCGAGCGCGCGCTCGTTTAAAGGTCCCTTGTAGATGGATTTGCTGAAGAGATATGTCACGCGGTGTTCGTTTCACTCGTCGATTGGAATTAAACACGGAGACTTATCTAAGACTGAAATACACAAACTAAACTAGAAACAAATAAAAGAAAGGCGAAGAGCTCGCCCGGTGGCGAGACGTTACATTATGAAACGAGGACGAGAGGAGTAAGAGGAGGAGCGGAGGGGGGAAGCCTCATTTATCACCTTGGAGAAATCCAGCCTCTTCCTGTTGGCTTGGCCAATTAGAGGGTTGGAATTTCACAGGCGGGACTTTGGTTTTTATTGCTCTTTGTCTAAGAGAGAGACATTTGAAACCCTAATTTCGTCGGGTGTTTAAGAGCAGAATCTTCACAATTATTATAGTCCTATGTGTCACAAAGTTTTAGCAAGATGTGATATAAATGGCTAAATGTGGAACGAAGATTGGAGCTCAGAGAATCCAAACTTGCCTCACATGGAGTTGGTTACTCATAGTTTGCAAAGTTTGAAACCTTATCCCATTAGAGTTTCCCAACAACATAGATCAAACACATAAAAGACAAATCGTAAGATAAGATTGTATACATTGTTCGTACAATTCAACAAACACACATAAAACACATTGAATATATCTGGTTGAATGTCTTTTAAAGAAAAGAAGTTTCTTTTCGCTTTGGAATCCTCTTCCTTTGGGACATTCCGATCAGTCATAAAATGTCTTGTAAGCGGACACCACGCTCTGTCCTGAGTGTGGTCTTCCCTGGTGGGGGAATGAATGTGTGTGTGTGTGTGTGTGTGTGTGTGTGTGTGTGTGTGTGTGTGTGTGTTTGGGTTAATTTACATTCAGAGCTTTTTGGGCCTGAAGGCTTTGGGATTTTCGCTAGGATGTATTTAGTTATTCAGATTCACCTCGCCCAGTCCCTACACCACAACCTAAAACCAACAAAATAACCTCTAATGATGTCAGAATTTGACATTGTGTGGACGTCAACATTATGACGTCAAGGTGATATTGGGGTTTGGTCTCCAGACATCACAAATAATGTTTGAGGTAGGACGCTGTGTTGAGACATTGGCTTGACGTTGTATTTTGATTAGTACCACAACATGAAACCAACAAAATATCAATGTCTAATGATGTTAGAATTTGACGTTGTGTGGACGATGCATTATCACGTTAAGAAAATGTTGGGTTTTGGTCATCGTACCTCACGACTTAATGTCAGTTTTTGACGTAAAAATGACGTTGTCAGGAGACGTTGGCTTGACGTTGTATTTTGGTTAGTTAATACCACAGCCTAAAACCAACAAAATATCAACATCTAATGATTTTAGAATTTGACGCTGTGTGGACGTTACCATTTTGACATCATACAGACGTTGGATTATGGTAACTTTACAACACAACCTAAAAACGACAAAATATCAACGTCAGCTGACGTCGTTATTTGACGTCAACTTAACATTGGCCATAGACGTTGAGTTGATGTTGGATTTTGGTCACCGACGTCGCAACCAAAATTAAACCAAATATCAACGTCATATGACTTTTGTCCCTGCTGGGTTATACCATATACTTTCCCTGGTACTACTATACGACACTGACATTTATAAAGTATATACAGGACTACTCAAAACTGCTGATAAGATTTAGCAATATATACAGTAGGCCTATGTTGTATGTACTATCTTGTATACTAACCTTTATTTCAAAGTGAAGCGGAGAAAACATGATTGAGAAACAGGAATATTGATTGTCAAGTGCTTTAAAAACTCTTTAAAAACTCCTAGCAACCACCTGAACAAATGGATAAGCCACATCTCAGCACTAGAACATCGTACAGACGTGTTTTGGCTCGTTTGCTATCATGTACGGTACATGATATACCACACCCTAGCAACCGAGTGGTGAGTTTTGCCACTGCAAGCACCACTTCACATTTTCTTCTGGAAATGTACATTCTGGTTTTATATTGTTATTCGTAGGTAGGCTACTAATGTTATGATTTATTTATTTATTGTTTGTTTGTTTGTTAACAGGGATTATGCGGCATGAAAGTTAATTGACATTTTATGTAAAATATGCAGTATTGAATAAAATCCACCGGACTGAAGGAATGACCCGCATGTATTTACTCACTTCAGAATGTGAAAGATGATGAAAAGCATAGAAATGTATTTACCTTTGAAAAGGGGAGGTTTTTCCCTGAAACAATATTCATGAAAGTAATTTAATTTCTCTAAAAATGAAAGTTATGACACAATAACACCAGTGAGAGATTAATGTACAATATTCGGCTCATCTGCAGTTCTGATGATTGGATTATAATTCAGACATCAGAGTCCTCGGTAAAGTAGATACTGAACAAAAACTTTGAAATTAATTTATATCACACTAAATGCAGTGCAGATGCTTTTCTGTAGATTCATATTTCCATTAGTTTTCAGTTCAACAATGTTGAATCAGGTTGAAATTCAACTTTAATTAAAACTGTATTAAACAGGACAGAAGCAGGTTGACGATCTGCATTAGTCTGTTTATATTTATGCATTTTTTAAGTATTTGCACTCAAAAATTATTAAAATCTGTTAATAACCTACATTTTTTTCCTGCAAAACTAAAGTTAAACTGATTATAAGAAGTTAAAACATCAAACTCTCAGATAATCTCAGGAATCTGAAATATTCTCGGTTTAGATCCTTTGACTGAATGAATGAGGATTTACTTTCATTTCTCTGGAAAGTTTTCTCTCAGCAAACGTGAGAAAGCATTTGTTCCAGAAGGATGGATACACACACGTTCAGTTTCAGATTCGTGTTCCTGGAACTTCAGTCTGCGTTCCATTGTTTCCCTTTGGTTGTCATGGTTTAACATTTGAATAAATATAGCCTAATAATAGGCCTAATTATAATAAACACATAATAATAATCAACATTAAAATTCAGGGAAGACAATTAGGCTATTTTATTTGATGGGGTCGTGAGGGACCAGATAATGGTAGAACTATTTTAAAATATCTTAACAAAAATCTAATAAGATTATATGAGGAAATAAACATCAGTGGCTTCAGTAAATGACAGTTGACGGATATTTTGGTGACCCGGTCCGTGTACCTTCGGATAATTTGTTTTCCCGTTTTTGACTTCTAAACGGAAAAATTAAGAAATCGCTCATTTATCACATATTCGATTCTTCTCATTGACATAAATAAACAAATCTTGCGAAAAAAAAAAATTTTCATGACCAAGGTACGTTTTAACCGTTTGTTTTTTGGTATAATTAACAAAGGAAAAAAACACAAACAGGCCGTTTTTCTGTTTTTTGAATTTTGGCCTGAAACGAAAAAACGACTCGGTTACTGAAGTAACCTCGGTTCCCTGAGAGGAGGGAACGAGTATTGCGTAAGTAGCTTACGCTATGGGAAAACTCCTTTTCTCGAGAATATTGAAGTCTTTATGTAAAACGCATTGCAGCTGCACAGCTGACAGCAATTAACGAAGGAACTCGGTCATTGGCTGTGCTGCGGCAACTTGCTCGAACCAATGACGGGGCGACTCTGAATGCGCGACCAATGAGCGCGCTTCGCGCCCGCGCGCGTCAGAGCCCGCCAAGATGGGCGTGGCCAAGCTATATATTGGGCGCCCCGTCATGAGAGTTCTTTAGGTTAAAACGACTGACGCGAACTAACCAAGCACAAGCACGGCAGCTTACGCAATACTCGTTCCCTCCTCTCAGGGAACCGAGGTTACGTTAGTAACCGAGTCGTTCCCTTTCGAGAGGTCTCTCCTATTGCTTAAGTAGCTTACGCTATAGGAACACCATGCAAAACACCGTGCGTGCTGAACTTCGCCTTATGATAGCCAGAGGCAGGTGCCTGAGCTAAAAAGCAAAGTTATCATCCAACTAGCCGGCAGAGGCGAGCTTTATATGTGGTAAAAAATACAGAGCGGCTAGAAGGCGCTCAGTGTGACACAAGCACATACATAATCTAGATACGAACTCGCAGTTCAACTAGCATTATGCTGATAGCACATTGGAATGCAATGTCGGGACCTGTAGGGTGTAGAATCTGATAAATGTGGACGGTGAGGCCCAGCCTGCCGCCGCACAAATATCCTCGATCGGTATCCCGCTCGACCATGCCCAGGAAGAAGCCACACTCCTGGTGGAGTGTGCTTTGACTCCCCAGGGGCATTGAAGTCCCTTAGCTTCATAAGCCAGCGCTATAGCTTCGACTATCCAGTGAGAGATTCTCTGCTTTGAAACGGCGGAACCTTTCGTACGGCCGCCAAAGCATACAAACAGTTGTTCTGTCTGTCTGAATAGGGCAGAACGCTCCAAATACACTCTGAGAGCCCTAACGGGGCAGAGTAGATTAGCGTCGTGTTCGTCTGCTGGAGACGAAAGCGCAGTTAGGGAGATAACCTGTGCTCTGAAGGGAGTGGTGAGCACTTTAGGAATATACCCATGTTTCGGTCTAAGGACGACCCTGCAGTCGTTAGGTCCGAATTCTAGGCAGGCAGCGCTTGTTGAAAGCGCGTGCAGGTCGCCCACTCTCTTGACCGAGGCGAGTGCCAGCAAGAGCGCCGTCTTGAGCGAGAGCTGTTTAAGGTGCACGGTTCGGAGTGGTTCGAACGGGGGCCCTTTAAGAGCGTCTAGGACCGTAGCTATAAGCGTCTCGTGGAGGGCGCCCGCGCCTCAGCGATGGTTTTTAGTGCTCCGCTCGCGAGGTTCCTGGGAACCCGTTGAGGGGCCATGCATGAAGGGCCCACAGATCGGGGCGGGGATGAAATATCATCCCGCTGGCCTGACTGAGGAGGTCTGGCCTCAGTGGAATCGGCCGTGGTGCAGATTGCATTTGCATCAGATCTGGAAACCATGTTTGGTTCTTCCAGAGTGGGGCTATCAGCAGCACTGCGTTTTCCTCCCCTCTGACCCGACTGATGACCTGTGGCAGCATCGCGATCGGGGGAAAGGCATATAAGGGGCGGCTCGGCCAGCTCTGGGCGAGCGCGTCCGTGCTTTTCGTGAAGAAAAGAGAGCAGTGCGTGTTCTCCTTGGAGGCGAAGAGGTCGATCTCCGCTTTGCCAAAGGTTTTTCATAACCACTGAATCGTCAGAGGGTTGAGAGCCCATTCTCCTGGGAGAATCTTGTCTCTGGATAGCATGTCTGCCCCCTGGTTCAGGGCGCCTGGCACATGCGCTGCTCTCAGCGAGCGCAAGTTGTGCTGGGACCATAAAATGAGTCTCCTGGCCATTGAATGCATGGAGCTCGACCTGAGTCCACCCTGGCGATTTATGTACGACACTACCGTCATGTTGTCCGTTCGGACCAGGACGTGTTCGTTTTTTAGATGTGGGAGCAGGGCTCTGAGAGCCAAAGCGACCGCTTTCATTTCCAGACAGTTTATGTGTAGGCGCTTCTCCGGGTTTGACCAAAAGCCGGAGACAGGCCTGCCCTCGTAAAGGGCCCCCCAACCTATTTTGGAGGCATCTGTCGTTATCATCTTTCTCCTTGTGTTCACACCCAGACTCACGCCTGACTGGTACCAGTCGGCGGCTTTCCAGTGCGTCAGGGCTTTTATACAGCCGTGGTTCGCTCTGATTAAAAAGTGGCCCGAACGCCACGCGTGAGTAGGGACGCGGCTCTTGAGCCAGCGTTGGAGAGGGCGCATATGCAACAATCCTAGCTGGAGTACGGCCGATGCTGAGGCCATGAGACAGAGCATCCTCTGAAACCGTTTGACGGGGGCGCGCGCGCCCGCTCTGAATGATGTTGCAAGGCGCCGGATGGTGAGCGCGCACTCCGATGAGAGACGCGCTGTCATTTGCATCGAGTCTAGAACTATTCCCAGGAAAGAAATCCTCTGGCTGGGAGATAGTATGCTTTTTGCAAAATTGATTCTTAGACCCAGGCATTCTAAATGGCTGATAATCCAAGATCTGTGTGTTATTAGCTGACCCTCTGATTGTGCTAGAACCAGCCAATCGTCGAGATAATTCAGTATTCGCACTCCCCTTCGTCTTAGGGGGGAAAGTGCTGCATCCATACATTTCGTGAATGTACGGGGAGCCAGGGACAGGCCGAACGGGAGTACTGTGTACTGGTATGACTGTCCCTCGAAAGCGAATCTCAGAAACGGCCTGTGATGAGGCGCTATTGGAATGTGAAAGTAAGCATCTTTCAGATCCACTGAGAGAAACCAATCTCCTGGGCGCACTTGCGCGAGGATATGCTTGGTTGTTAACATTCTGAACGAGCGAATCATTAGTGCTTTGTTCAGGTGTCTGAGATCTAGGATGGGGCGGAGACCGCCATCCTTTTTCGGGACGAGCAAATAGCGGCTGTAAAAACCTGTCCCGCTCAGAGAGGGGGAAACAGTTTCCACAGCGCCCTTTTCTATTAGTTTGCGCACCTCTGTGCGTAGAACATGTGAACACTCTTTTCTCACTTTCGTCTCGACCACAGTCGTAAAACGTGGTGGTCTGCGAGCGAACTGGAGCGAGTATCCGTGCTTTACTATATTCAATACCCATTTCGGCATATCTGGAATGTTTTCCCATGCCGCTGCGTGTACAGATATGGGCTGAATACAGGCTAGGGGCGGGCCGCTGTGACGTAGGGACCCGGCTAGCGAATTGCCTGAGCTCGTAGCTCTCAGAGGCGCGGGCGCGCGCTGAGCAGCTGAGTGAATGGGCGCGTGTGCGATTACAACAGTGCGCGTTGTGTTTGTAAAACTCGCAGCCTGAACTGAGGTTGTGTTTGACACTGTAAGGGCAGTGTTTATAAGTGGGGGTGCATAAACAGTGGTAGGCACACGCGTCACTTTTATAATGTTTCCCGCTTTTACTGGGGATGAATTTATAACTGTGTGAACAGTGCTTGTGTGTAGTGGTGCGTACAAGACCGTAGGCACGTGATCTACATTCATGGGAAGCGCAGCCTGAGCTGGGAATGAATTTGGCACTGTTTTGACAGTATCTGGGAATGCACACTTTGTGGACATGTGAACCCTTAGTGATGCAGGCAGAAAAAGACTCTTTTTGTGTTTTCTGTGCGTCGCCGTAAAAACGGCGTTTGTTTGCAGGTGAGCGAGCTCTGTGACTGGCCCATTGACTGCTGTATGGACATATCCAGCCGCCTGTAAGGGGACTGGGTAATGTTTGAGCTTTTGCAGAGAGAGTGGTCCGGCTTTTGCGAGACACGCACTCTCTCTTCTCATTTCTGTGGCTAGGACGGCTTTCGAGGCTCAGGGTTCAGCACAATCTTGGGCCGAGGACCCCGTCGCTCAGGAGGCGGCTTGCGGTTGTGAGAGCGCGAGCGGCGTCGAGCGTCAGCCTGAGGCGCGGGCTGAGAGGCGGTGGGAGCTGTTTTAGCCCGCTGCGGCTGTGGCGGTCTCTGTCTGCTCTGCGATGAGCTGGAGCGCTTTGGCAGGAAATGACGCATAGCTTGTGAAGCGTTCTGGGCCTCAGTAAAGCGTTCGGCGAAACCTTTAACCGCCGGTCCAAACAGCCCACTGGTGGAGATAGGCACATCGAGAAATGGCGCCTTATCCGCATCCTTCATTTCAGTCAGAGTCAGCCACAGATGGCGCTTGAGAACAGTCAAATTAGCCATAGCACGGCCGATGGACTGGGCGGTGGCCTTCGTGGCTCGCAGAGCTATATCAGTCGCGCTGCGTAAGTCCCTGAAGGCTTCGGGTTCGGGGCCAGACTCGTCCATAGAGCGGAGAAGCTTGGCTTGGAACACTTGAAGTACCGCCATTGAGTGAAGCGCTGATGCAGCTTGGCCGGCGGCGGCGTAGGCGCGACCGGCGAGAGCAGAGGTAGTGCGGCAGGGCTTCGAGGGGTGGGAAGCTTTGGCTTTCCATCTGGTGGTGGAGGGCGGGCAGAGATGATTGGCCACGGCCTCCTCGAGGGGCGGCATTCCCTCGTAGCCTCTTTCCTTCGCGCCGTCCACTGAGGAGAGCGAAGAAGAAAAAGAAGGCTTTAGGCACGCAGAGTGGGGGGCTTTCCACGACTTGGTGAGTTCGTCGTGAACTTCCGGGAAGAAGGGAGAAGGCCTTTGCCGAGGGGCCTGCTGGCGCCCCTGCAGAAACTACTCATCCAGTCGGCTCCGGGTTGGTTCTTCGGGAGAAGACCAATCGAGCCCGAGGTCTTCCACGGCCTTAGAGAGGACACGGATAATCTCAGTATCCATAGTGGAGCCCCCGCTCGTGCTAGCTAGCGTCGACGGGGCAGGGTCGAGAGTGGAGCCCGGCCAGTCGTCCGATGCAGCGTCGATGGACAAGCTGTCGTCCATTCCCCCGTCGTCCTCGGACGCGCCGAAAGTCACAAGGCCCACCGCTCTGCTAGAGGGGTGTGGGTCCGGCTGGGTGAACTGAACCGGCGGTGGGGAAGGCAAGAGCGGCGGTGAAGCACGCGGAGACTGGCTCGGCGTGACATCACTGAACTCAGGTTCAGGAAGCCTCTGTGAGCGGCGCTTTTTCTTAGTGCGCGGCTCAAACAGAGGGGTGGCGATGGGCTCGCTCACGGCGAAAGCGGCGAGGCGAGCCCGTAGTGCGGAGAGACCCAGGTCATCACATTCCGGGCATCCGCCCTTGGTCAATGCAGCTTCTGCGTGGTCACGGCCCAGGCAGCGAGCGCAGATGATGTGACGATCCCCGTCCGGGAGAAGGTCTCTGCACGACGCGCAGGAAGGCATTTGAAACAACGCCTTATTGAAAAATTGGTCTTTCACAAATGTCGCGGGGCGGACAGATGTAAAATACTTGCGTATATGGCGCGCTGGATGGCTCAGTAGGAGGTACTTGAAGGCGGCTGAAGGTGCCGACGTCCTCGTAGCAATCCCGCTGGTATGCTTTTCCACGGCGGCGAAGGCTTCCAATAATCCGGAGGATCCAGCGAAGAAGGTGTTCGCTGAAGGAGATTAAATCTAAAGAACTCTCATGACGGGTCGCCCAATATATAGCTTGGCCACGCCCATCTTGGCGGGCTCTGACGCGCGCGGGCGCGAAGTTGCCGCAGCACAGCCAATGACCGAGCTCCTTCGTTCATTGCTGTCAGCTGTGCAGCTGCAATGCGTTTTACATAAAGACTTCAATATTCTTGAGAAAAGGAGTTTTCCCCATAGCGTAAGCTACTTACGCAATAGGAGAGACCTCTCGAAAGGGAACTATGGTTTCCCGCTCAAGACGCTTTGTTCTGTTTACTATTTTGCTCATCAATCAGTATATCAAACCTATAGGCTTTATTCTCAAACCTCACATGCTTTATTTATCTGTTCTGAAATACTCGCCTTAATTCCCAGTGGTTGTGCAGATCTCAGATCAGAGCAAAATCACATTACAGTCTTTATAAAAGCACTACAGCCAGAAATTAAGACACACTTACGTCTGTAAAATACAGGATCGTTCAGTAGAGCAGCTAAAGTGCAAAATACCCTCAGTAACATTGATTAGTTTCTGTTACACTAGACATTCCCTGAAGCTGATGTATAGTTTTTGATTTTGGATAATCTATTAATGTCAAATACAATATCAGAGCTTGGTAGACATCTTGGTAAACCCTATGTTAGTCTTGCCTCAAGGCAGCATAGTCTATTTTAGTTTATTTTTAATAAAATAAGACACCAATTTATTGGCCAAACCCAGAGCCATAGAGAGAAAGAGTTGCGACACTCCCATAGACCGCCATAGGAACTTTGGAATGCGGAAGTAACGCGTGTCGTGGAGCAGCCAATAATTCCAAACACTGATAGTTCCAGCATTGAACCCCATTCATTTTCAGTGTTTCTGAAGTACCTTCGCTGGTAAATTATTGGAATTGCTGTATTTTTTTTTTACTTTTGGCATGTGGAGGCACAGGTCACATGCCTCCATATTTGCAGTATCGAGTCAATTTGCAAAATCGAGTCAATCACCCACAAAAAATATGAGTCACTTTCACTGGTTAGTAAAGAAGTATTTTCAAGAATTTAACATTATATATCATCAAATGTTTTAAAGGAAATAATAGCAAACAACTGTGTGTTACCTTTTTCTAAAGACATCTTGCAAAGACATCTCTCCACAGCCTTTCCAGATATTTTAGATTAATTATGGTAAATCCCCTTATAAATATATCTAAATGTTTGTGACTCTTGCTGATACTGTTCCTCTTGCGTTCCATTTACTTTCTTCATGATTTAGAACTAAAAAATATTATTGTTAGAATTCTGAATGTCAATGATGGGGGTGTACATTAACACAAAACTGAAGTGATCGGTTTGGACTGACAGTGTGAACAAGTGTGTTTGACCTTCTGAAATATATGAGGCTATGAATATAGTTATTGTTTGCAAAATTGACATTGTGGAAGAAATGTAATATGTTCTATATGTTTGCATAACCTTTAAAGCAAAGAAATAGAGAACATGACTGTAATGGCGATTTGTCCTTCTTCAATTTAACTCAAACAAGAAATCAAAAGAAGATAAACAAACTCAAAATCAAACCGCCACTGAGGCACTGAAAGATCGAATCTTACGCACGGGCACGGCAAAAGAGTCCAATGTCCAGCCAAGCATATCGTTCATGCGGTTTATTTCCAATAAGCAAGCGTACAAACAAATGTCGTCTGCAGCCTCTCTTACCCTGTATGTGTGAGTGTGGTAAAAAACCAACAACCTTTCCCAGTGCCTGCCTGTCCTAAATGTGACCACCATTATATAGGTGCAAACAGGTGCTCAATACTTTCAAAATAAAAGTCCCAAAAAATACTCAAATTAACCAAAATAATAACATTAATATTCTGTATCTAAATCAATAAAATCATCATGCAAATGATTTAAGGTGAAACAAAATAAAGTAATTAATTGTTAAGTTAAATTACAAAACAAGGAAATAGCTCCAACACTCCGGCCCCTAATTGTGAAATGTGTAAACCCACAATTACTTTTTTTCTTGTAACGGAGCTATTCTCTAGCTATGCCCTAACTATAATACATAAAGTCTTCTGGTCTTCTTCCCGTGGCTGTCTGGAAAAGAAACAAAACAGAAGGAAAATAGAAGAGAAGAGGGAAAAGAAAGAATATATGTCCATGATGCTACACTGTGGCCTCCAGAAGCAGACAGATCTTCGTTATAGGTCTCTCCAAGACACTGGTCTTAGTTTGGAGGAGCACAGAGCGAACCAATCCTTTGGAGTCTGACTTTGTTCTCAGAACTCGGCCCATCATCCAGGATCCTCTCGGTGCCGTGGCAACAGCAATGATGACAATATCCCCAGGAGAGAAACTTCTTGGTATAGCCCATTTTTGCCTTTCCTGCATTAAAAGCAAGTATTCGAATGTCCATCTTTTCCAAAAAAGTTCAGTGATGTACTGTACTTGCTTCCATCTTCTCCTGATATACAGGTCACTCTGTGCGAAGAGTCCTGGTGGGAAGATGGGTTTTCCTTTTAACAGAAGAATATGGTTTGGTGTGAGGGCCTCAAGGTCATTAGGGTCATCTGAGACCTTTGTAATGGGTCTGTCATTAAGTATTGCCTCTACCTCACAAAACAGCGTCTCCAGGCCTTCATCGTCCAAAACCTGCTGCCCGAGAACCGAGGTGAGTATGCTTCTTACTGAGCGGATCAGACGCTCCCAAACACCGCCTTGATGTGAGGCTGTAGGTGTATTAAAGCTCCACTTAATCCCATCTTGAACCAAAGCACCTTGGATTTTTGCATTATTTAAAGCGGCCAGACTTTGCTTTAACTCTTTGTTTGCTCCAATGAAATTCGTGCCATTGTCTGACCATAGGCTGGACACCGGACCTCTTCTACAAATGAATCCCCTCAAAGCATTAATACAGGAGTCCGTATCTAAAGAGTATGCCATTTCCAGGTGTATTGCCCGACTGGTCAAACAGGTGAAAAGCACTCCATACCTTTTTAGAAAGCTTCTTCCTCTTTTAACCTCTATGGGGCCAAAATAATCAACTCCCACATCCGTAAAAGGAGCCTTGTCTGGCATAACCATCTCTTCGGGTAAGTCTGCCATCTTCTGCTCTCCAAGTTTTCCTCTATAGCGTCTACATGTTGTACATTCTGCGATTATTTTTCTTGCAGCAGAGTTGGCATTGATTATCCAATATCTCTGTCGAAGTCTGTTCAACATGTGGTTTCTACCAGCGTGTCCTAGTTGTTGATGGATGTGACGTAAAATCAGCTGGGAAACATGCAGATCTTTGGAAAGGATAACAGGATGTTTAATCTCTGATGGTAACGCAGACTTGTGTAAGCGACCTCCGACTCTAAGAATGTCACCTTCCAGTATAGGATTTAACTTGTACAATGAACTGTCCTTGGGGACGTTAACCAAGCCGTTCTTCAGGGTGGCAATTTCACTCTTAAACCTGTGTTTTTGAACAAAACGAAGTATTGCCTTCTCTGCTTCATCATAACTTTCTGGAGTTAAGGATTTCCCTCCAAGAGTGGCTTTGAAGCTCTGAAGTCTCTGTTCAACAAAACTCTTTTGAACTCTTTTCTCTTCTGGCTCAGGAGCAAAAGAACTCTTTTAAGCTGGAGAAACCAGGCAACAGATGTTCTAAGCTTCCTCCAAGATGAGAAATAATTAATGAGGTAGTCTGTGGGATCTTCTGAGTGCTTGACAATAGCATTCATAGTTACTTCTCTTTTGACCTCTGGGTCCTCAGCTGGAATCTCAGCTATATCCACATCAGTGATTGGCCACTCCTCTTCTGACAAAGAGAGGAACTCTGGACCTTGAATCCATTTCTGGTGTATGAGAAATTCCTCTGCTCTCAGTCCACGAGATGCTTCATCGGCAGGATTGATCTTAGAGCTCACATACTTCCACTGGTCAACGTCGGTGGCTTCTCTGATAATCGAAACTCTGTTTGCAACAAAGGTATGGAAACGTCTAGTTTCATTGCAGATATATTTGAGGACGGTTGTGCTATCTGTCCAAAACACTGACCTCTTCAGCGGCCACTGTAACTCTTTCTGAAGCATTCCGTCCATTCGGACAGCCAGAACTGCTGCTGCGAGCTCCAGACGAGGAATGGTGACTTGCTTCAGGGGCTTAACTCTAGTCTTTCCCACAAGAAATGAAACATGTACTTTGTCAACAACTTCAGTCTCAGGTAAGACACCGTACCATATCCAACTTGACTGGCATCTGAAAAGTTATGAATTTGTGCTGTTACAGATGTTCCAAAATCAGGTGGTTTAATGCAGCGATCCACCTTGAATCCACTCATTTTTTGGAGATCCGTTAGCCAGTCAGACCATTGCTTAGAGAAGGAAGGGGGTATTTGTTCATCCAACTTCAAGTTTCTTCTACAGAGCTCCTGTAACATTAACTTAGCTGACATGATAAAAGGACCCAAAAAACCTAATGGATCATACAGTGAGCTGACCACCGACAAAATACCTCAAAATACCGTCCCTGTACCGAAGTCCTAAACCTAAACTTGTCAGACTCAACACACCATTGCAGACCAAGTGCTCTTTCAATAGGAAGCCGGTCCGTGTCTAAATCCAGTTCTTGTGTCTATGTTGCTCTGATGTTAATTGGGATTGACGTCAACACAGAACGGCTATTAGTCACCCATTTTCTGAGACTAAATCCGCCTTTGTCACAGAGCACAGTGACACACTTTGCAATTTGAATTGCATCTCTTTCTGAGGATATGGATTTCAGGCAGTCGTCCACGTAGAAATTATGACGAACTGTACTGATCACTTCATCTGGAAAATCCAACACATTGTTCTCTGCAGTTCTTCTCAAGGCATAATTTGCACAACTTGGGGACGATACAGCTCCAAACAAGTGTACCTTCATTCGATGTTCCACTGGTTCTTGATCAATATTGCCATTAGGCCACCAAAGAAAACGAAGAAAGTTCACATGTTTATCAGGCACCTGTACTTGATAAAACATGGCATGGATGTCAGACATGACAGCAACATGTTCTTTCCTGAACCGAATGAGGACCCCAATAAGAGAGTTGGTGAGATCTGGACCCTGCAAGAGCTGACAGTTTAGTGATGTTCCTTTGTATTTGGCTCCACAGTCAAACACAACCCTCAGCTTTCCTTTAGCGGGGTGATGTACTCCGTGATGGGGGATGTACCAGACTTTTCCATTCTCTTGTTCCAGTTGGTCAACGGGTACCACTTCAGCATAGCCCTGAACCAACATATCACCGATAAATGAGTTGTACTCCTCCTTAAACTTATCGTTCCTCTCAAACTTCCTCTTCAAACCTTGGAGGCGCTGTTCAGCAACACAGCGATTATTTGGTAAGACAGAATCTTCTTCTCTGAAAGGTAAGTAAATGCAATAATGTCCATTTTTCAATTCTGCTGTACTACTCACAATCTTCATGAATTTAACGTCCTCTCTTGACATTTCCAATTGCTCCTCTGTTTTTTCGTTAAAATCATGGTTATATTGTTTAATGAGCATTTCCTCCAGATGTTCCACAGAAATACGATTGGTTGTAACAACAGAGCAGCCAGTCTTTACTCTATTGCTACCTCCACCTCGAAGCGGTCCATTAATTACCCAGCCAACTCTTGTTCGAACTGCATATGGTCCTTCACCTTGACTGTTAATCAGCTCCCAGGGTTCCATCACCTTTGCTGAATCTGTTCCAATGAGCAAATCCACATTTGCATCCACATTATGAAGCTTTATGTTCCTCAAGTAAGACCATTTAGCCACATCCTCTTGTTGTGGAATGTTCAACTTTGACACTGGCATAATCTTTTGAGTTAAAACATTAGGCAACCCAATAAAATCATTAGTATCCATGCCAGACACTTCTAAACCAGACAAAACAGTAGTACTCACAATTTTCTTTTGACCCATTGTCCTTAATAGAATGTTTGCTGGTTTTCCTCTTAGGCCTAGTCTCCTTGCCAAATCAACAGTGCAGAAAGTACCTGAACTCCCAGGATCCAAAAATGCGTAGGTCTGAACCACTGTATTACTCCTCTTGCTTTTAACCTGAACTGCAACAATTGAGAAGACAGCATCATCCTCTTCACCGGCCCCTATATGACCACATGTCTGTTGTCCAGTTGACACACTCAGTGGAAGGCTCACAGACTCCTGTGCTTCTTTGAATGATGTACCCTTTCCCTCAATGTGAAGGACTGATGGGTGCTTCAGGTGACACACACTACAATCCAAACGACTCCTACAGTCTTTGCTTGTGTGACCAACTTTTAAGCAACCAAAACAAATTCCATTTTCCTTTATGAAACTTATCTTGTCCCGGTGCATCTTCAACTTAAAACGTGAGCATTTATCCAGAGCGTGATTGTACTGTTGGCAGAATAAACAGCATTTAAGATTACTTTGGGCAGAGGAGGACTTGATCTTATCGTCAATGTAGATCTTATCTCCTTCTTTTACTGAACTGACACTGGTTGCAAAAGTGCTTCCAGTTATTCTCTGCTTTGCATGACCAGCATTGAAGTCTTTAATATAGCTGGTAGGTTGACAATCCTGTATGTTACCAAATAGAGGGTCAGAGACAATTCTTACTTGTCTTTCAATAAATGTCACAAGGTCAGTGAATACAGCCCTGTCTCCACTTTGCTCCTGCAGATCACATGCAACATTTCTCCATTTTTCCCTTAGCTTATAAGGTAATTTCATCACAATGCTTCTGAGGTTGGATGGCATGTCCAACTCCTTCATATACATAATTTGCTGTGTTAAATTCGAACAACCTCGTAGAAACAGAGAAAATGATTGTAGTGCTTTCACATCCTCTGGCTTAATGAGAGGCCATGTAAGAATCTTGTCCATATAAGCAGAGGCGATTTTGCGCTCATTACCAAAATGTTCTGCAAGAAGGGATTTAGCTCTTTGGTATCCCTGCTGAGGAGGCAGGTGCTGACAACTTTTCACCAGGTCTCTTGGCTGACCCCTGGTGTACTGCTCCAAAAAGTTCAAGCAATCACTCATATTATTAGTCTTTTCTTCTACACAGTTTTCAAAAGCTCTAATAAAAGTTTGAAACTGAAGAGGGTCACCATCAAACACAGGAATATTTCTCATTGGCAAAGCAGATGCTAAATTTTGCTGAACCAACAATGTGGTGATGTCGTTCTGTCGTTGCATAATGCTCACAATATCATTCTGGGTGTTATCATTGCATGCTGGGTTAAGATGGGATTGCCGTCCTATTTGTTGAGCATCATAAACCATTGGTGTCCTTTGTGTTTGGGTGTCACTTGTTGCAAGTCTGGTGTCTGTTTGTTGTACTTTTTTAGGTCTGACAATCAAAGCCTGTGACTCAGGGTGAGATTCACTGTGAATATTCTTTATGTTACTGTGTTCTTGAATGAAATGATCAGCATGAGGATTCAGGCGGCCTATTCTTGGCTTGTTCCTTTCATAATAGGACTTCATTCCGTCAGATCCTTTAGAACCACACTTTGAATTCATTTCCAGCACATGAAGTTTAGCATTGGCTGCAGCAAGATCGGTTTCCAGAGCCAACTGTTCCTTTTCCTTCCTTAATTCCTCTTCTTTGGCTTCTAACAAGTGTTTCCTTTTTAATGCAGTCATGCGTTCCATAAGTGCTGCCTTATCAGCTTCTGCTTTTATCCTTGCAGATGAAGTTGAGGATACTCTTGATACTTGAGAGTGTAATCTGGAATTATTCTCCTTTACAAATGAGATGTTAGATGCACTGTCTTCAGGATTAATCCCATCAGAAATTACACTTTGGTTGTCAGGATGTTCAGCATCGATATCAACTGATGGTACATATGGGTGAGCAGCTTCAGACAACCAGCCCTTTACTTCTTCAGTGAAATCACAGAACATGGTCATTTTTGTATGAAAATACTTATTTTGTCTTTGAACTTCACTCTCTGGCAAATTCAAATTCAAGAAGGATTCATGCATGTCGTTAGCTTCCTCATAACACTTAATGCATTTTCCCAACTGAGATTGCACAGAGTTCACATTATCAGTGGATTCCATCAAGACACGTATTTGTTCCATGTACTTCTTAGCTTTCTTGCATTTCAAAGACCTCTTTTCTTGGCACGTTTTTGCATAAAATGCCAACCCTTTTTCGGTAAACTTGCCACTTCGTTTTGCAGAGTGCGTAGACAGAGCGTCGCTCTTCACTCTTGATGTGCTAGATTGTTGCGACATTGTTTCTTTGTTCTCAAATCCCTTTTAAGTCCAGCTTAACTTTCACTCAATTCATTCACAAGTAGCACGTAGAAACATCATTTGTTGCATTGGGACGCTTCAATGACATAGCTTTCTTATGAATGAATGACGTGAATGTCTCTGTCGAGGTATTGCGCAACCGCTACACATCCTCCAAAGTCCCTCATAATCCTTTAAAACATCCAATATTCAACCTCGTGCAGTGAAACAATGAATCCAACGCTCCAATAGCTAAGCCATCTTCCAATACAGCTTCATAGTAAACATTTTTCACATACCGACTGTTGAACAGCTTTGTGTAATGTCCGTGTGCCACCGTCTTTCCAGGCAACGACGTGGTTTTCAACAACATACTCCACAATCCTCCTTCGTGTAAGTGATCCAAGCTTCCACAAAGTCCATCGACATAAATCTCCACATTAAGGTGGTTTTTTACTTTTTGTAATGGCGATTTGTCCTTCTTCAATTTAACTCAAACAAGAAATCAAAAGAAGATAAACAAACTCAAAATCAAACCGCCACTGAGGCACTGAAAGATCGAATCTTACGCACGGGCACGGCAAAAGAGTCCAATGTCCAGCCAAGCATATCGTTCATGCGGTTTATTTCCAATAAGAAAGCGTACAAACAAATGTCGTCTGCAGCCTCTCTTACCCTGTATGTGTGAGTGTGGTAAAAAACCAACAACCTTTCCCAGTGCCTGCCTGTCCTAAATGTGACCACCATTATATAGGTGCAAACAGGTGCTCAATACTTTCAAAATAAAAGTCCCAAAAAATACTCAAATTAACCAAAATAATAACATTAATATTCTGTATCTAAATCAATAAAATCATCATGCAAATTATTTAAGGTGAAACAAAATAAAGTAATTAATTGTTAAGTTAAATTACAAAACAAGGAAATAGCTCCAACAATGACTGTACAATGAGAAATGTGTGACTAATGTATGACTGAGACAAAGGGCTAAAAGGCTGTAAAAAGACTGTAGGATGCAACAATGTGTGGGTTTTGGGCTAGTTATGTTAGTTATGGGACATGTTGTTCATTTAGTCACTGACAGAGGGAGAAACAACTATAAAGAGGGAAGGATGCCCTCCTGTAAATTGTCACACACACACACACAAACACACACACACACACACACACACACACACACACACAGTGTGACCGTATGAGCGCTGGCCTTTTCTTGCAAGAAAATAAATACCCCCAATTGGTACATGTTTGTCTCTTATTCTGTGATGTAAAATTGTTTGCCACCACAACGTGTTTCCATTGGGCGTATTTTTAATCAGCTCAGTTTGAAGGGTAATGGAAACACAGCTGTCATGTTGTGTATAAGATATAAAACATCTCTATAGCAAACCCGTCCACGCTGCCGTTGTTGTGTTTGGCGTATACCCATAGAAACCAATACAGATATTACAGAAGACGACACGGGTCACACATTTTATATATAGAGCACTTTACAGACACAGTAACTCCAAAGTGCTGTACATCCCAAACACATGAAGCAATAATAAAAATAAAAACTAACAAAAACAACCTACGAAAAAACAGAAACCTATGGAGTGCTGCACAAGAAACAGTATGATTAGGACTTAAAGACAAAAGAAATACCATATTTAAAAAATAAAAATAAAAATTCCAAGGGAAGCGTAAATAATGAAGACACGACAGGGCCCAAATGGACCCTGTGACCCACTGGTGATTCTTAAGAATTAATAAGTAAAATTTCATTTTTATGTAAATAATGTCACACCATAAGACACAAAACATTGACCACTAGTGAGCATATCAGATGCTTTTTAAACATGTAAAACTCGCCTTGACCTTCCGAGCCGCTCCAGAAATGACACTGCAACTTCCTGGTTGAGTGAGGACCTCTTCATCATAATGGTGTCCGAATTATTGCCCGTTCATAATATAGATTGCAGTGTCACACCATATGACGCCCATTTTACAGACAAACTGTATTTGTCCAGAACTTGCTTTGAAATCCTGCAGAGACATCAACACTTTCTGTGTCTATTAAAAGTGCCCAATTCTGTTCCTTAAACTGTAAATATAACAGTTTGCTGAGATATATTGTCATGTTAGTGAGGTCACACACAGTCACACCAGTGACAATTTTGATGTTTAGTTAAAAATTAGGTAAAAGTACAGGTCTTTATACACCAACTACAGCTATGGTATTCTGTAATAATATATTGTCAGAGGAACAACATACACTTATATATTTTTAACAAATACCCATTTTTATTAGTATATGACATCATGGACAGGTAGAATTGCATGTCATGTCATCCATCCACATATTATGATTGCACATTTTCTTGATATGATGGTTTGGTAATAATTGTGTTCCTCTATGGTACAATGTTGGCTGAGAGAAACAGCTGGATAAGAAATGATACATTTTTATTAAATATTTCATTAAAAACTGAATAAATGAGCTTAAGTGTCTGGGTAAAGAAATTGATGTTTTCAATAAATATATATTTTTTTTTCTAAGTGAAAACTATAAGAGGAGGCTGCAGACCTGGAGTTTTACGCCCCTGTTGTTCCTGATGCGTCTAGTAGGGGATATACTGCGAAATAACATAATTAAATCGACTCTTACACTTTAGTAACCCGTCCATAGACAACATTTTTTGTTCATTTTAATATAAACGTTACAGTGTAGATCTGCACGGATTAAAATGTCTTTAGCTATTCAGTTGGGCTTCACTCTCTTCGCTCAGCCTATACAGAAGACTATGTGTATTTATGGATTGAAAAATTAAAAATACACAGTTGGATCAACTATGTTATGACAAGTATATGACCTACTGCAGTTATAGGCCTTTTCACCGTAGGTCTTTATATGGAAGACTGAGTGAAATATGTTGTTGTGAATTTATAGTTACATTCAGATATTAACCAAATTTAGTCCATTAGACATACAGTATACCGTGTAATCATATGGATCCTTGATTAGCTATTACTATTCTCTATTGGTCATCATCATACAGCTACAAAACAGTGTCCTACACAGCATTTTATGAAGACAAACACAATTTATCCCTTTTCTAAAATTCCAAGGGCCATTTAAAAGAAAGACACAATATTGTTGTTCACAATTTTTTTTATTAACACCATTCATGAATTATGATGACTCCCCTATGGCTTGCCCCTCTTCTTTAACTATTTTTTAAAAGGACAATCATGGTGATTTCATCGTGTGTGTGTGTGTGTGTGTGTGTGTGTGTGTGTGTGTGTGTGTGTGTGTGTGTGTGTGTGTGTGTGTGTGTGTGTGTGTGGATTGCATCAATTTGCTCCTGATCTTCACAGTACAACGGCACAAGCACTTGCTGGTGGAACAATAGTGACAAAAGTGTCAAGCCACTTTGATTTCTTTTGGCCACCGATGATGAACTGTGCAGAGAAAATTTTAAATTACATTAAAACCATGTCCATGTATGTCTCTGTAAGTTGTTTATTTTGTAAGTCATAAAAAAAAGAGATGTGTGTTTATAAGTTTAGAGAGAGATTTTCATTTTCTTATAGCTAAAGCAAACACACACCTTTATGAGATGCAAGTTAAAAAGAATTTGGTAAAGACGGAGTATGATAACACCCACATTAAGTGCACATACCCTACAGACCAGTAAGCCATTTAAAAATCACAATATTTGAGTGAGTGTGCAGTTCAACTCTTTACTTAGAGAGAGATTTACATACATATATACATATATGCCTATTATAAATGTGTCTTTTGTGTGTTCACACCATAGACTGTAAAAAAACAAGTTAATATATTTCCAATATCTACTGTAATGTTGCCCCAGAAACCATGTGGAGTGTGTTTTAATGTAAGGAGTAAACAGGGTCTTACCAGAAGAGCATCTCACGCAAGCTAAAGACAGGCAAGAAAATGAATTTTAAAGTGAGTAGAGAAGACGAGGGCCAGCTAAACCTACAGGTGGTATAGCTAAATATAAGCCAGATAGAACAAACCTGACCGTCAATAACTTTTTGTCTCTCACAATAGACCCATCCATTGATATAGAAATTAATTGATATCTGCCGAACAAGCTAATCGTTTATAAATAATAAATGTTGCATCATTGCTAAACAACAATAACTTTAGCAGATTATTTAACATACAAATGACAGCATCTATAATTTTTTTGTCAGATTTTCATTCTAACTATAAAAATCTTGATTGTACGGTATTATTAATTTGTCTTCTGGGCAAGATTCATCTTCATAAAGACAGAACCATTCAATGATCCTGATTTAAGAGTATTCTCCTCTGATATAAAGTCCCCTTTTTTGTCTTTCAAGAAAATGTCAAAACCTTTGAGTTAAAATAAATAAAATCATTGAGTCTGTTAATTTTGTTAAAAAGAACTTTTAATTTTTATATTGACAAAATGTAAAATTGTATTGATGTGTAGCCCAATTCAATTTCTTTTGATGACCCCCTAGCTATTTTTAGTTTTTTTTTTCTCTTTATCACTGTTAATGTCTTGTATCCTTTCATTTGCAATACAAAATAAATAAATGTATTAATAAAAAAAAAAAAAGATTATTTACTAACATACTCAACTCATGTCGCTGCACAGCCTCCCCTACTGGACGTATCAGGAACAACAGTGGCGTAAAACTGCAGCCTCCCCTTACTCAGTGAAAAAGTAAAATATTTCAATTTATACGTTGTGGTTTGTGCAACAAACTTAAAAAAATATTATCTTTAATTATTGAAAATGTTTATATTGAGATGGTGTCCAATTTTATGCAGTTAAAACATGTTTTCTCATTGATATATTGTGTGGCACAGAAGATTAAGATTAAGAGAGATAGGTCCCTAGATTAACATTTAAAGAATATTTTTTATCCACAACCAAACGGATAAACGATGTGTAGAACTCTTGAAGAAAAGCGTTCTTTATCAGATAGGTTGAGTGGCTCTTAAAAGAGCCGTTGTTCGTCAGTGAAGGACCGGAGCGGTTATTTGCCCTTGGCGGGCTTCTCGGTCTTCTTGGGCAGCAGCACGGCCTGGATGTTGGGCAACACGCCGCCCTGAGCGATGGTCACTCCGCCCAGAAGCTTGTTCAGCTCCTCGTCATTGCGCACCGCCAGCTGCAGGTGCCGGGGGATGATGCGGGTCTTCTTGTTGTCCCGAGCGGCGTTCCCAGCCAACTCCAGGATCTCCGCGGTCAGATACTCGAGCACAGCCGCCAGATACACAGGAGCTCCGGCACCGACGCGAACGGCATAGTTGCCTTTGCGGAGAAGTCTGTGGACACGGCCGACGGGGAACTGCAGCCCTGCCCTGGACGAGCGAGTTTTGGCCTTCGCTCGAGCTTTGCCGCCGGTTTTGCCTCTGCCGCTCATTTTAACGATAAATCTATAAAACTTTCACAATGTAAGTGAACAGAAAGAAGTGTAGCGCCTCCACATGCTGTCTTTTAAGGAGAGCGCCAGTCGCCCATTGGCTTAGAGTCTGTTAATATTTAAACCAATCACTGAACTTCCCTCCGAAACCCAACCCATTTTCTGGCGGGAATATTTATGCACAAGTATGTGACAGACAGAAGAGATGAAACCATTGAAATATGTGTGGGAGAAAATTCAAATAGGTACAAAAATAGACTTTATTAAACTGTTACACCTTTCACACTCTCTATATTCTGTGCACATTGACCCGATACTGTACAGCCTTATGTTGCTATTGTAATACTGGAGTTTTACCACTGCTTGTTTTTTGTATTGTCACAATTCTCCAGTATAGTGTTGTGTAGATAATCTGTACTGTCATACAATTTATTATGTGAACTGTGATCACTGACGAACCCTCATAAGCTTTTTGGTCATTTTTATGCATAAAAAAATGGTTTAAAAGTTTTTCAAATCTCTGTGACTAATCTTAGATGCAAAAAGTGTTTTCTATTGTTCGTTAAGATTGCATGAGTCCAAAAAGCTGAAAGTCACATCTTGGCTATTTGCTTTCAAATCTAACGAATGTATAAAATACAGGAGTTTTGCTCTTTACTCAGAGTTAGTGGGTGGCTCTTAAAAGAGCCGTTAATGGGGATGTTGAAAGTAGATGTTTATCTCTTCTTAGGAGCTCCCCGTTTAGGCTTGGCGGCTTGAGGCTTTGCCGCCTTCGGTTTCGCCGCTTTGGCCTTTTTCGGGCTCTTGGCTGCTTTCTTAGCGGCCGCGGGCTTCTTCGCCTTCTTGGGGCTCTTCGTCGCCTTCTTAACGGGCTTGGCGGCGGGTTTCTTGGCCTTCTTGGGCGATTTCTTAGCGGCTGCGGGCTTCTTCGCCGCGGCGCTCTTGGGCTTCTTGGCAGCGGTAGGTTTCTTGGCCGCGGGCTTCTTCGCTTTAGGAGCCGCTTTCTTGGCCGCAGGCTTCTTCTTGCTCTCGGCTTGCTGCTTGTTGAGCTTGAAGGAGCCAGAGGCGCCGGTTCCTTTGACCTGCACCAGGGTGCCTTTAGTCACCAGGCTCTTGATGGCGATCTTGACGCGGGAGTTGTTCTTCTCCACGTCGTAGCCGCTGGCAGCGAGCGCTTTCTTCAGCGCGGCGAGGGACACGCCGCTCCTCTCCTTGGACGCGGACACCGCTTTGACGATCAGCTCGCCGACGCCTGGACCTGCTTTCTTGACTGTCGCAGCGGACCTCTTCTTGGGCGCTTTGGCCGGGGAGGCAGCAGCCGGGGCGGGGGCGGTTTCTGCCATAATCTCACTCTCTGATCGGATTATTTGCTGAGTTTCACACACGGTCTGCATTCAGCAGTGAATGAATAGCGCTCGCGCGGCGCTGCGCCTTTAAACAACACATGAGAACCTCGTAGACTCAACCCGCCCGCTCTGTGTCTGTGCGCGTCCACGAGCCGCGGACTCTTGTGTTTTCTTCTCTTACATTTTGGCCAAAAATGGAGCGAATAAATAGTTTTTCGCAGTCCAAACAAAGTGAACAGCAAGCAGAGGTTCTGGGCTTTCATTAGAGACTAAAATACGCGAAGAGGAAATGTTTCTTTCGACTCTATCACATAAAATCCAAGGCGAGCATCAGCCGCGGGGAAAAGCCGCGTGTAAATTTGATGGAACGTTTTACAGTAAAAGTGTGTAAAAGTCTGAAGGCGTCCTCTGTGTGTTTAACAAACAGTCTGAAAGAGACTTTAATGAAATCAGCATCAGTGAGGGTCGTGAGGAGGCTTTGATACAGATGTTGTTTTGGGCCGCTTGAAGCACAAGAACATCATCCCGAGTCTGTCTGTGACTCTCATCTCTGGCCTTATAATCATTATCATCATAATCATAAATATACGTCTGATCATACAGTATTAATGTTTTAACTTGTTTTGCTGATGTACATCATATCATGTAAATAAAAAAGTACATCGTCATTTGTTTCTCAGTTTTCGGCTTGTGAATGATGACTGTGTTAAAGCTCTGAATGAGTTTCTCTATTAAAGCAAGTGACTGAAAAACAACTTATTTTTCTCTCTATTTCTTATTTTCCCTCCTTGTTCTAGCTTGTACTTTTCTGGACAATGTTTGAAACTTTGTATTTCTAGCATTTTGTATTTGATTTGTATTTCCTTCATAAGTCTCTTTGGATACAATAATCTGCTAAATCATGGAATGTAAATAATAAAGCACATGTTACTCATTCTAACTAATTCACAAAATAGTCATCATATTTACAGTATATGTCTGATATATTTGCACAGACGTTGGTGTTTTAGTCATACTATAAATACTAGTTTTCTGACCCATATACAGGTCCTTCTCAAAAAATTAGCATATTTCATCCGACCAATAAAAGAAGTGTTTTTAATACAAAAAAAGTCAAGCTTCAAATAATTATGTTCAGTTATGCACTCAATACTTGGTCGGGAATCCTTTTGCAGAAATGACTGCTTCAATGCGGCGTGGCATGGAGGCAATCAGCCTGTGGCACTGCTAAGGTGTTATGGAGGCCCAGGATGCTTCGATAGCGGCCTTAAGCTCATCCAGAGTGTTGGGTCTTGCGTCTCTCAACTTTCTCTTCACAATATCCCACAGATTCTCTATGGGGTTCAGGTCAGGAGAGTTGGCAGGCCAATTGAGCACAGTAATACCATGGTCAGTAAACCATTTACCAGTGGTTTTGGCACTGTGAGCAGGTGCCAGGTCGTGCTGAAAAATTAAATCTTCATCTCCATAAAGCTTTTCAGCAGATGGAAGCATGAAGTGCTCCAAAATCTCCTGATAGCTAGCTGCATTGACCCTGCCCTTGATAAAACACAGTGGACCAACACCAGCAGCTGACATGGCACCCCAGACCATCACTGACTGTGGGTACTTGACACTGGACTTCAGGCATTTTGGCATTTCCTTCTCCCCAGTCTTCCTCCAGACTCTGGCACCTTGATTTCCGAATGACATGCAAAACTGAGCAACAGTCCAGTGCTGCTTCTCTGTAGCCCAGGTCAGGCGCTTCTGCCGCTGTTTCTGGTTCAAAAGTGGCTTGACCTGGGGAATGCGGCACCTGTAGCCCATTTCCTGCACACGCCTGTGCACGGTGGCTCTGGATGTTTCTACTCCAGACTCAGTCCACTGCTTCCGCAGGTCCCCCAAGGTCTGGAATCGGTCCTTCTCCACAATCTTCCTCAGGGTCCGGTCACCTCTTCTCGTTGTGCAGCGTTTTTTACCACACTTTTTCCTTCCCACAGACTTCCCACTGAGGTGCCTTGATACAGCACTCTGGGAACAGCCTATTTGTTCAGAAATTTCTTTCTGTGTCTTACCCTCTTGCTTGAGGGTGTCAATGATGGCCTTCTGGACAGCAGTCAGGTCGGCAGTCTTACCCATGATTGCGGTTTTGAGTAATGAAACAGGCTGGGAGTTTTTAAAAGCCTCAGGAATCTTTTACAGGTGTTTAGAGTTAATTAGTTGATTCAGATGATTAGGTTAATAGCTTGTTTAGAGAACCTTTTCATGATATGCTAATTTTTTGAGACAGGAATTTAGGGTTTTCATGAGCTGTATGCCAAAATCATCAGTATTAAAACAATAAAAGACCTGAAATATTTCAGTTGGTGTGTAATGAATCTAAAATATATGAAAGTTTAATTTTTATCATTACATTATGGAAAATAATTAACTTTATCACAATATGCAAATTTTTTGAGAAGGACCTGTATTTATCTTTGTGTCATGAGAGCCCCATTTCTTTTCACAAGAACAACAGAAAATATATAAATCATAATCTTCCTCATGTTTTACTATATTATTGAGGATATTTTGTGCCTCGCACGTGAAATCAAACATTTCTCTTTAACTCTGAACCAAAACTGAGAAACTTCTCCATCTAAAACAACAAACTTTAGACATTGATGAGCTTAAATTGAAATAATTTTGCTATTGAAAAATGTTATTTATTTTTCTATGACCTTCATTGTGTGTCAAAAGGTGCAATAAACAGACCCTATGTGTTATATTATAGTGTTGTAGGTTAATATAAGTTTGCTGGTCAGATATAAAGCAGAAAGAGTTTAAAATGACTGAATTATAGATAATAATGAAAAACAAAGGCACAATAAAGCAAACAGAGGAAGAAAGTCCTGTAATAAAACACACATTAATAGTCACATATTCCTGTCATTCATTGTTCTTGTAGAGCCTGAATCTACAGGACTCCCGTTACAGTTACTTGTGCAAACTTTATGATGCATGAAAAAGCATAATTTAATATAAATGTGTGATTTGAGAACCCTACAGTTTTACCTGTCATTAAACAGACATGTGCTGAATTCTTGAAAAGGCTGGAAAACAATATTGTCACTGTTGTGTTGAAACACTGGAAGCAAGAATCAAAATACAAAGTTTATTTAAATGTACACACAGAAGACTATAGGGAATCTCAGGAGAAATAATGTGAAGAGAAAGATGGGAGGAAGACAAGAAAAACAAAGACAAGGAAGAATAAGAGAAGGTCAAACACAGAAAAGACCACAAGAGAAAGAGGAAAAAAGGCAAACATTTTAAATGGTATATTACTTTTATTCATATTTCAGTAAATATCATTGTACAGAGAACATTATAAAAGTAAGACTGTACACTGGATGCATTGCTCAACAGAATGTGCTGTTTTTACAGATGAAACTCCAGATGTCTAGACATCATCGCTGTGTGAAAACTGCTTCCGTTTCAGATATGAAACAAATATTGAGAACATTTCACTGATAAAACCAAGAGATACATTTTCCTCATTTGTTTTACAGACACATACAGTTTTGAGGCTTTAATTGAGGAACTGATTAAGCTGATACAATGAAGGAAAAAAGGCAACCTTTTATTTTAAGAGAATTAGTTCAATTATGTGGTTTTATTTAGAGACACCATTGTTAGTTCCCATGCTCTGCACACGGCTGGAAATGGAGAGTAAATATTGAAATTAAGTGTTATTTAATGTTTTTGAGTTAAGAACACATATGTTAAAGTTTAATGTTCTATCATGTTTGACATATGAAAGTTTCTATTATGTTGTAGTTTTGATCGTTATTGTGCAGAAGAGTAGGGCTTATGGTGAGACTAAATAACTCTGTTCATTGAGAAACACCTGCTATAATCATTGAGCATTAATAAGTTTGTTGCTGTGCTAGTAGCATACAGACTTTCTAAAATTATACAAGTCAAAAATGAATAGGTCGTTATAATGAAAATAATCTCACATATGTTGAAAATACTAAACTTTCACTATGCTAAAGACTAACAAATAAACTAGGTGGAGACAAAAGCTACAACTTTTCAAACTCCATTTAAAACTCAAAGTATAATCAGCTCTTTTACAGGATGATGTGTGTGGCTCTTAAAAGAGCCTTTGTGTGAGCGCCTCTGGCCTCTACTTGGAGCTGGTGTACTTGGTGACGGCCTTGGTGCCCTCAGACACGGCGTGTTTGGCCAGCTCTCCGGGCAGCAGCAGACGCACGGCGGTCTGGATCTCTCTCGACGTGATGGTGGAGCGCTTATTGTAGTGAGCGAGACGAGACGCCTCACCGGCGATGCGCTCGAAGATGTCGTTGACGAAAGAGTTCATGATGCCCATCGCCTTGGAGGAGATGCCGGTGTCAGGGTGAACCTGCTTCAGCACTTTGTAGACGTAGATGGCGTAGCTCTCCTTCCTGGACTTTCTGCGCTTCTTCCCTCCCTTCGCGGCGCTCTTGGTAACGGCCTTCTTGGAGCCTTTCTTAGGCGCGGGCTTGGCTGGTTCAGGCATGATGAGGAATGATCTCAGAGCTAACGAGTCAGTGTGAACTCAGCAGCGACACTGAGGCTTTTATTCACTGCACTATGCTACTTTACAAGGAGATACGGGATAATTCTGATTGCCTGTTTTCATTGGCCGAACCTATAAACTCGTGTTTCATTGGACAACTCAAAGCATCATGAGTGGAACGAGGGCCAATCACAAGTGGTTAAATGATAGCCCCGCCCACCGCCCCATGTTTGAACGACACAAGTTTCCTTTGTTTAATTTCCCGCTCTTTTTATTAATAGTAGTTTTAAAAAATAAGCGGTTCTAGACAAATATTGTGCACTATGGTGTAATTAAAACATCTTATAAACTCATTGAGGGAGCTTTGACGAACGAGACCAATAACGGTCACACTTTTAAAACCTCGGAATGTCATTGATTTATGAAACCGTTTATACTACGGGATTAGTAAATAAAAGCCCATTTTAATAAGATAACATTTTTATCATACATTTATAATCATATTTTCTGCATTTTCACTTCTGCTAACTTTGGTACCACTCTTATCTAATTTTCTTTTTGTAAACCACATTTTAGCATCAGAGAATCGATAAAGACAAATATAATATTTTAGGTATCATCTGTTGGGTAAAGAGAATGAAAAGATGCTGAAAGTCTTGATACATTATGAGACTTTAGGAGCTCATTAATAAGTCTATTCTCCATCCAGAAAACAAAGTCCTTTTTAACTAATCATTTCGTGCATGAATTATGATAACCTCGGTCAGGATTTTTTTTTTTTATTATTGCTCTTAGGGTAAGGATTTTTTTTTCTTCTTCACACATTTTTAAAGAGATTTGTCAGATGTCCACTTGAGTGGACAGTATACGTTTTGGCTTTAACTGATACTGAATGAAACATAATACAGTAATAAAAGTAATAAGTGTGTGTATTTAACAAACAAATCAATAAAATTAAATAAAGTCATGTGAAAACTAAATACATAAAAAAATATTGTTACGAAAGGTTATGTACCCCATGACAAGTGCATTGATAATCAGATTACTTTTTTGATGTAACAAGTAAAGTAGTGCATTACAAGTAACATATATTACTTGGAACATACATTATGTATTTAACCGCATTACTTTTTTGATGTTAATGCAAATTACATTCTAATAACACAAATAAATGTATTTACAGTCAAAAAAGTATTTAAAAAATACAGTCACAGTAATAGTATGAACTGTAGCTCAAATATAGCTAGTGATGCATGATGTCCAATTTAGTGGACAGATGATTAATCAGAATTTCCTCCCAATCTAAAAACAATACTTCAAATGTAACTGTGATATGACTTGTAGATATTGCTTGATGCTACAACATTTTTTACTGTAAAAGTGTGAAGGGTCCTCTGTGTGTTCAGCTCTGCTTTGATACAGATGTTGTTTTGGGCCGCTTGAAGCACAAGAACATCATCCCGAGTCTGTCTGTGACTCTCATCTCTGGCCTTATAATCATCATCATCATAATAATAAATATATACATCTGATCCCACAGTATTAATGTTTTAACTCATTAAACATGCATTTAACCGTTCATCACGACATAAAAACATGTTCATAAAGGATTCGCAGTTTATCTCATACAGTATATGGAACCTGAATAGAAATGATGGAAATTATGGTGTTAGATGTTGTTGCTTATTTAAATGAGTTGCTTATCATTTAGAGCAAGAGACAGCATGGGTCATACTTTCATTTTAACCACTTCAAATGCTAATTCACAACATAGTCCTGTATTTACAATAGTCTATTATGTTTGATATATATATATATATATATATATATATATATATATATATATATATATATATATATATATATATATATATATATATATATATAGACAGATTGTTTTTCTCTTTTAAATGATGCTGTGAACTGAATGATGAAGATAATGGATCAGTGTTGAGTTTACAGGTACAATCTGAATGGAAATTATGACTTGACCAGATTGGTCTGGTCCGGTTTGTTCACTTGAAACGTTCAATGATGTTGAAACAACTTTAACGTTTTGTTTTGCTGGGCCTCAGTTGTCAAGTCAAGTCACCTTTTTTTTTAGCGCTTTTTACAATACAGATTGTTTCAAAGCAGCTTTACAGAGATAACAGGAAAATAATGCTGTTATAATATTGTTAAATATAAAATCCCAACTATGTCCCCAACTAAGCAAGCCAAAAGCCAATGGTGAAAAAGGCGAAGAAAGGCGAAAAAGGCGAAGAAAGGCGAAAAAGGCGAAGAAAGGCGACAGTTGTGTGTAAGAACCTCTAATAAACCTGAAAACATCAGGAACTTCAGCTGTTGATGTTGATGAAGTTGATGTTGCTGATGTAATTTGAAGAGCTTATTAAATTGTTGTTCTACAATCTCAGTTCAAAAAACCACAACGTTAAATTAATAGTTAGAAATCTATTTTCTCTTATCATCTGTTTTGTACACATCTGATTATTTTTATCAGGAATATTTAAATGGTTTCTGTCATCTCTTCTGTCTCAATAGTTTTCTTCTTCTATGGTTTAATGGTGGTTGTACTGGAATGTGAAGCATTCATGGGAAGGGAAAACAATTAATAATAAAATAAAATTACTTATGCAATATGAGTCTGAACAAATATTATTGGCTTAACTTCCTGCACTCTTTAGCTAATAAAATCTCCATTATCTGTTGTAAAAACGGATCCTCTTCTGAATGAATAAATGCTGAAGCTGAATATCCTGATTCTCTGATCCATCTGAGGATATGTGGAGCATTGAGGAGTTTTATCTACACACTGTTGAACAACAACCTCCTTAGATGCAGATTTATAATTCTTAACTGTATATTAAAGATGAAAATAGATTGGTGTGGGAAGCGACCAGTGCCGCCATCGTTACTATCTAGAGCAATTATATACTCTTTGTCCTCATGCTTTGTTATATCGCTAAAAAGTGCCTAATAATATTTCTATACTGAAATAATATCGGCATTATAAATATTATGACTATGATAAGATGCTTTATTTTTCATTAGGCTGTTTTTGGTGCCCTACACACAGCCATAGACTGTAAACAGCGCGTGATGGAGCGGCGGCGATGGTTTTTCTGTGGTTTACTGTGGGGATGATTGGATTATTCTGGAACATTTGTGACTCTGTGGCACGTTTTGTCATTCTCCTCTATTGTCAGCAGAGGTCACTGTTAACTGCATTCAGGGCGTTATTTGTTTTTCTCCCATTTCACCTATTATTCTTTCTTCAATGTTGAGCAATTTTAGCACACAAGACACCTCACCTCGTATGTAATGGTGAATTTATTGTAAACGCATAGTTCATTAATGGCTACTAAATTAATTTATGTAGGCTATGGACTGTGAAGTGCATCAGTGGCCAAAATAAAACCTAGCTGGGTAGATGTCAATTTAATTAATCAGCAAACTAAAGCTGCATGTTCGAATGGTCTATTAAACATGGTATATTTGGAATTTCAGACTAATTTAGTTAATTAGGCTACACTGTAAAACAATTAGCCAATTCAATGCGTAAAATTGAGAAAATATGTCAAGATCTTTATTCAAATTATAGTTTATTCCATCATTAACATACCCTGGCTATAACTGTCTGATATTTTAGTATAACAATCGTGTTGCCCTGGGGGGAATTAAGCTTAAAGCTTTACTCCAAACTGGAACAATTATAGTGAACACAAGATGTTTTATTCAAATAACTTGACATTTAAGTCTGAGAAACTGATGGCTTCCTACATAAACCCAACAAAAAGTTAAATTTAGAGTGAATATATTGTTTACTCAATGTTTTTAACAATCATGATCAGTTAACAATCATTTACAAACTTAAACCATATAGTTAAAAGCACTAGCTCTTATATAAAAGACTTGTTTTAGAATAACTGCAGGGAAGCCTAATGCCATTTTATTTTTTTATCTTTTCCTCTATGATAAAGCGACCAGACTAGAAAGTTTAAAACCCCACCTTTTTCATATTTCACGTAATTATCAAGCACTCAACTATGATAGCTAAAGACATATTTTTATAGTTCATTGCAACTAATTTGACTTTTCTTCTCTGTTTGGCGTAATTTCACAGCACAATTCCGGAAGCATCCAGAAACTTCCTCTCAGTTGAGCGCTGACGTGACGCGGCCGCTTTCTGTGTTTTGATTGGTCTGATTCACTGAACTTTTCCAGAAATGTATCGAGTGCGCGCTCTGGTGTATTTAAAGAGCGGATGGGTGACAGATAATAAGAAACTCACCAGAAGAAGAGCGATCTGTGTAACAAGCGATAAAAACCCCAGTCTGTATTGACTTTTTCCGTGACGAGGTGTAAATCAATTTTATTGAAGAATCGCTCTACGGTAAGTCTACATTTATTTTACTTTAGGGTCTAGGTTAAATGCATTGTGTAGCCTAGTACCACTCATGCATCTACTTCTTAATATGTTTCAATATTTGCTTTGTATGTTACTATTTTATTACATGCAGAAAGTATATATTCTCCTGAATAAACAAGCAGGGGGCCAGTTGCATAAACTTATAGCCACCTTTAAGACTGACTGTGTCTTAAGAACTAGTCTGACCAACCAGAGGTTTACCAAGATTTAAGTGAATTTTGAATTCAAATTAGACTGATCTACCATTTTATGTAACTTTATGTAACTTAAAAGATACATTAAGATGACTAATTTGTAATTAGTCTGAGCAGTTTATGCAACTGTCCACCGTATTCACTGTTACACTTTATTTTTGCATTAAGAAAAACAGTTTGTCACTATTATACTGTAAGAGTACAATACTTATTTTCTTTGTACAAGAGTATATATTTGTATATATTCAGAAAAATTCTTATTGTTCTTTTTTGTGTTTTCCTAGTTTTTATTTAGTAACCAAGACATGTCATCAGCAAAAGGAGTAGCCATTGGCATTGACCTGGGCACCACCTACTCCTGTGTGGGGGTGTTTCAGCATGGAAAAGTGGAGATCATCGCCAATGACCAGGGGAACAGAACAACACCCAGCTATGTTGCCTTCACTGACACAGAGAGGCTCATTGGAGATGCAGCTAAAAACCAGGTGGCCATGAACCCCAACAACACCGTGTTTGATGCCAAGAGGCTGATTGGCAGGAAGTTTGATGACCCAGTAGTGCAGTCTGACATGAAGCACTGGTCCTTCCAAGTCGTCAGTGATAGCGGAAAGCCAAAGGTTCAAGTCGAATACAAAGGAGAAAACAAGACATTTAATCCCGAAGAAATTTCCTCTATGGTCTTGATGAAGATGAAGGAGATTGCTGAAGCTTATCTGGGGCAGAAGGTGACAAATGCAGTCGTCACAGTTCCTGCCTATTTCAGTGACTCGCAGAGGCAAGCCACTAAAGACGCTGGAGTGATCGCTGGGCTCAATGTCCTCAGAATCATCAACGAGCCCACGGCTGCCGCCATCGCCTACGGCCTTGACAAAGGCAAAGGAGCAGAACGCAACGTCCTGATCTTTGACCTGGGTGGAGGCACCTTTGACGTGTCCATCCTGACCATTGAAGATGGCATCTTTGAGGTGAAGGCCACAGCCGGAGACACTCATCTGGGTGGCGAGGACTTTGACAACCGCATGGTGAATCACTTTGTAGAAGAATTCAAGAGGAAGCACAAGAAGGACATCAGTCAGAGCAAGAGAGCACTGAGGAGGCTGCGGACAGCGTGCGAGCGAGCCAAGAGAACCCTCTCCTCCAGCTCTCAGGCCAGCGTTGAGATCGACTCACTGTACGAGGGCATCGACTTCTACACGTCCATCACCAGAGCACGCTTTGAAGAGATGTGCTCAGACCTCTTCAGGGGAACACTTGAGCCTGTGGAGAAAGCCCTGAGAGACGCCAAGATGGACAAGTCTCAGGTACATGATATTGTGTTGGTTGGTGGTTCCACAAGAATCCCAAAGATCCAGAAGATTCTGCAGGATTTCTTCAACGGCAGGGACTTGAACAAGAGCATCAACCCAGATGAGGCAGTGGCTTATGGTGCAGCGGTGCAAGCCGCCATCCTCATGGGTGACACATCTGGAAATGTCCAGGACCTGCTGCTGCTGGATGTTGCGCCACTATCTTTGGGCCTCGAGACTGCAGGTGGAGTCATGACGGCCCTCATCAAACGCAACACCACCATCCCCACCAAACAGACCCAGACCTTCACCACCTACTCCGACAACCAGCCCGGGGTCCTGATCCAGGTGTATGAGGGAGAGAGGGCCATGACAAAAGACAACAACCTGCTGGGTAAATTTGAGCTCACAGGAATTCCACCTGCACCACGTGGAGTCCCGCAGATTGAAGTGACCTTTGATATTGACGCCAACGGAATCCTGAACGTGTCGGCGGTGGACAAAAGCACTGGAAAAGAGAACAAGATCACCATCACCAATGACAAGGGCAGACTGAGCAAAGAGGAGATTGAGAGGATGGTGCAGGACGCAGACAAGTACAAAGCTGAAGATGATCTGCAAAGAGAGAAGATTGCTGCCAAAAACTCCCTGGAGTCGTACGCCTTCAACATGAAGAGCGGTGTGGAAGAGGAGAACCTGAAAGGCAAGATCAGTGAGGAGGACAAGAAGAAAGTCATTGAGAAATGCAACGACGCCATCAGCTGGCTAGAGAGCAACCAGCTGGCGGATAAGGAGGAGTATGAACATCAGCTGAAGGAGCTGGAGAAAGTCTGCAACCCAATCATCACTAAGCTTTATCAGGCCGGGACGCCGGCTGGAGGCTGTGGAGCTCAGGCACGCGGCGGGCCAGGGGCCGCTTCCCAGGGACCCACTATTGAAGAGGTGGATTAAAGTTATCACTAATATATGCCATGTGTCAGAACTCACTTAAACTTTGAGCAAGGATTTTTTGAATGACATTGCTGCTCTAATAATCTAACATTTATGAATCATAAACCACTGTATTTTATGTACTCAATTTGTATATACTGTTAGGATGTAAATAATACAAGCATGATTATCTTTAATGAACAATGAACATTGTTCAAGTTTTTTTTTTATTTATTTATTTTTTTTTTTATTAAATATGAAATGTTTTCTCATTCAGAAGGTCTAGTCATGTGGTTTCTTTTTTCAGTTATAGTAGTTAACATGTGTAAAGTGCTCTCTTTTTTACACTCTTCGCAAACACACTTGCAACTATATGAAATGATAATATAAAACATGCTCTTTTTTTATTTGTTAATACAAGTTCAGTTATTTTGTTCTGTTGTCGTTACTCAGTTTGACTGTTCATTCTACATTGCATCTGTTCCTAAACAGATTTCAGACAAGTTTACTGAACTTGGTGTTTTGTGTTCCTGGTAAGAGTTTTAATGTATTGTGAAGATATAATGAAAAAATAAATGCTATATTGTGTTTAATTTTTTTTTTTTTTTTTAGATGAATGTAAAAAAATGTATCAATCTCACCCTAAACTACAGACTGTAAGACAAAGCATATTAAATCATGTTAATCATGTTAATGAAAATATTACTCTAAAGTCAGAGTAGAATATGCCAAAAATAAACATTATGACATTTTCCTATCTGGTTAGTGAGTATTTTCACAGACAAGTATGACATCATGCAAAAGCCAGACACACACACACACACACACACACACACACACACACACACACACACACACACACACACACGTGCGTGTCAACACTCAACAAAGGTGATGATCAACAGTTTCCAGTTTAAAAACAAAAAAGAAAAACCATTTTCACTCAGAAATGCTAGCAAATTTCACATTTATTAGAGAAACAGCAAGGAAACACAATAAATGAATTGTGAAAATTTGAAATTAATTGTATTTACAACTTTTATTTAAATCATTTTTACATTGCTGTTACTTTCTCTTTTATCTATCTTCAGCTGTCAAAATCACCAAGAAAAATGTCCTTTATGAAAATTAAATTTAAATGAATAAATAAAAATATTGATTTAGCTATTATCAAAACCATTAAAAATATATAAAAAATCAGATCATTAAAAAAAATCTGATTGCTTAATGCACATTACTTGTAACGCATTACTTTACTTGTACATCAAAAAAGTAATCTGATTGCGTTATGTATGTTACTTGTAATGCGTTACCCTAAATGCGATTGAAAACACCTGATTGAGGTTTTCTCAGAGGAGAGCTACAGTATGTTAGAAATGTGTCCATCTTGATACATAATCTTCACATAACTCGAATTATCAGCTAATAAGGGTAAGTTGACATATTCACACTGGAGGAGCATCTGAGTTGGGTTTCCACAGTTTTTTTTTGACATGGCTATAGAGATCTCTGATGGAAACACGTCCTGATGTTCTGATATCAAAGATAGGTCAACTTGTATGAAGTTAAATTGCATTTGCAATATTTCGCATTTATATTTTTTTGTATATATCTGATAGTTTTCAAATTATTTTATATAATTTTGTTTGATTTGTTAAATACACATCGCTGTTATTACTGTATTATGTTTAATACAGTATCTCCTCAGTTTGAACCATAAACGCGTGTTGTCCACTCAAGTGGACATCCAAAAATCTCTTTGAAAAATATGTATAAAATGTTTTTACATTTCAAATCTTGTTTTTCATGCAAAAATAATGAGGTTATCATAATTCATGCATAAAAGGGTTAAAACATTAAACGTAAGATTGAACATGTATAAGATCTATAAATTATTGATTCCACCCCCATTATAAATTTAACATTCTCAAAAAAAAGTTATTTATTCTTCATGTTATTTAATATTTTCCACAGCTGGTGACATGTACGGTATGTGTCAATTCGAAGTTGCACCTGCTGAGAAAAAAAAAGAAAAAAAGTTTGCACCAAGGCCTTGTGATAGCAGAGAAAGCTAAAACATTTGAATCAGACACTTCAAATGCAGTTCTCATCTCTGGTGTCCCGGACTGATGTTTTATTGCACAAATGGAGCAGAAAGTTGTTCTCGTTACTGGATGCTCTTCAGGGATTGGACTCAGTGCATCTCGCAGCAAATCCGTCAAAAGTCTACAAAGGTGACTGATGTAACATAAAACAATGCATTTATGTGGTTTATTTTACTTATAGTTTATTCTGACATGTGATTACTGTTAGCGTTAGTGGAAAGAGAGCTTTAAAGTTACAATCATTGATTAAAACAAGTACGAGTGATTATTGATGTTGTTTAGTTTATGCATGCGGAACCTGGACACGAAGCAACGACATTTGGAGAGTGTGTGAGGACTGCATAAAGATGGATGTGACGGATCAGTCTATACTTGATGCCAAAAGAAATGTTACAGAGGGCAGAACTGTAAGAGAAAGTCAGACATTATGCCCTTTCAAAGGGAAAAGTCAAGGTGTGTATAAAGATTAATGTTAAAAGTCCACATGAACAGGCATTCTTTATATTCACTGTGCTTACATGGTTTATATTACATAAACCCCACGTTTCAACCAAAGGACTTTGATAAATTATTTTAATTCCCTCTTAATATCTCTGTGTTCGTTTGTAATGCAGGTGTAGGTGTGATGAAGCTCACTCGCTGGACACTATACGTAGACACACACACACACACACACACACACACACACACACACACAGACCTTATACCGGACATGAAGAGGAAGACAGCATGGAGGACTACAGGGTGAGTATAGAGATAGAGAAAGGGAGATTTTTCAAAAGTATTCAGCGAAGCAAAGCGATTCATTGCAAAATTGATTTTCTTAATCAGAATTTCTCTTTTTTACATTTCTGAAAAATGACAAGTTGTCATGATTATTTATATAGCACTTTGTATAATGCAGATTGTTGTTTTCCAGTTTATTAGCTGCTTTGACACTGTTGATAATGTTGGAGAATTCATATGAAACAAGTTCAATTCAGATATAAAGCAGCTCTACAGGAGACGAGTCATTATCCAGCTCAATTCAATTCAAATTTTGTCCACATCTGACAGTGTCAGTGAAGTTGATAATATCACTGAAAATGTGTATTTTAAACCCCAGCTGAGCATGCCAAAGGCAACATCCTCCTGAGAAGCGAAACTGTGTAAAATCATTTTCTGAGAATCTCTCTTGGAGTGTATTTTTTTATTTTATTTTTTTTGCTTGCAATTAGAAATAAAACCCTAGAACTTGCCATTGGTGTTAAATAAATAGATAACCGTTAGCGTTATCTAGCGTTATCTCCATAACCGCACGCGGGTGTAGCTGGCGAGCCAACCGGCAAGTCATGCTAAAAACCTGGCTGTTATCATCAATAATTCTTGTTATGTTTGGGTACTGAAGACAGCGCTGTGCGGGGGTATTGTGCAATACCAGCAAGAACACATCGCCTCAAACTGTCAGCAGCGTTCTGTGTGCTCGTCACCTTGTAAGTTCATTCTTCCAAGAACAACTAGCAAGAGCGTTCTCCCCAAGAACACAAGTCCGTTCTTTGCATTCTTGGTTTTGAGAAATGGCCAATGTGCTTGTATAACCATATAGATATATACACTAGATGTCGCCTTGGCTACGGCAGTTCATTGGAATGAATCCGTCAATAGAGCCATCATGGATCAGGGGAGCGCCTCCTCTTTAATGCATCAGTCATGTAGGAAAAGGTCTAACGCAAATAAAATCACCATAAATCGTCATGAATGCGATTGTCTAGTTGTTTTGGTTCGTTCCACCGGTCAGACATGTATTTATCATTGAGTCCAGAGAAATTGTAAAAAAATTTACAAAATTTCACATTCTCGTGAAATGTAATCCCTTTAGGTTTGGTTTGTGTGAACATCATAGACTGTAAAGGTGAACATCCATACGCAGCACAAAAGTCCGGCATCATCCATGAGTCCAGCGTTACCTACTTCCTATGACTAGACCCCTGTTCCAAGATGGCGGCGGTTTTGACGCATGCTCAGAACCCCAAGGCGACATCTAGTGTATATATCTATGGTATAACCAAACAGAACCTTTTTGCCTATTAAATGTTCTTCAGATAAATTGCTTAAAGACACCCATAGAATTAGCTAAGTCCATCTAAACATTCCTGCTGCAGTGTGAGCCTGACTGAATGTGGACCAGTCAATACAGACTGATGACCCTGAAGAGCACTGAGGCCAGCCATGAGGCGCTGGAGGGTGACGCGCACACACACACACACACACACACACACACACACACACACACGCAGCCTGTATGATCCTGCAGCACTGCCAGTCTGTGCTCCAGAATGAGGCTCAGGCGCCATCGTTACTTTCTAGAGCAATTAAATACTCTTGTTCCGCATGTTTTGTTATATCCCTAAAAAGTGCCTAATAATATTTCTATACTGAAATAATATCGGCATTATAATTATTATGACTATGATATGAAGATTGATTTTTCATTAGGCTATTTTTAGTGCCCTGCACAATTACAATGATGTTTTATGGCGGTTTTATGGCGGTTGGCGGAGTGTGAGGTGATGATATCATGGGAAAATAATAATAATACAACAACAACAGCAAAAATAAGAGCTTTATAACCTCTATAAGAAGAGTTTAGCACATTCTGGAATGTCAGAGAATTAATGCCAGCAGATTTTAATTCCTCTTTTCCCTGGAGTCTTTCACTTGCCCTACAGTTATTCAGCACATGCTTTACACTGGAAGTCCACAGTGATTACACTGACCGGATTGATGTTGTCCTGGAGTGATTTATAAAGAGTAGAGTGTCCAATTCTCAATCGAGATATAACTGCATCATCCTTTCCATTACCATAATCAGTTCTTACATGGCCAACTTGTTTATGTATATTATACAATTGTCCTTTGTTTCCTTTATCCCATCTCTCTGACAGCTATTTTAACTTAACCTTTAATTTCTGATTTACTCAAAGGTATGTGTATGTCTATTTGTAAGTAAATTTTGGCACGCATAGAAATTTGACTCTAATTCTCATTTGGCAGATTCTATACAAACTTAGTACTTCTATTAATATATCTAGCTTAGATTCAGATTTCCCATTCAATATAATTGTAAGTGCAAGTTGTGTGTAAGTACTGTTGTAGGTTTGATTTCTTCCACCCACTGTAAGGCTCTCTGAATAGCCGCCATCTCAGTTGCATATACTAATATATTGTTAGCAGTTCTTTTCGCAGATTTATATTTAAAGTGAGGAATATACGTCAGTGTCTGTACACCCAGTTTCTGGGTCTTTAGAAGCACCTGTATAAATTTGCAAAAATATAAAGTATTCAGTTTTTAAATACTGCTGCACTATTGTCTCTTTTGGAACATTTTTCTGGTTTTCATTTATTGGCTTAAGTATTTGCAAATCAACTGTTGGCATTGAGAAGAACCAAGGCGGATAGACTGGCAGAGACTAATTTTGATATTACTGATGACTATTTGTTGAGCCTGCTGTCCAGCCAAAGCTATTCAGATATGTCTGCTCATATTCCCAGCAGTTTTCCAATATATGTTTGACAAGGTGATTAGTAAAATGACCTTTAATACCAATCAGTCCTTTTAGTATTATTTACCTGCATGGTCTTAACCGTCACAAATACTTGTGCATAAATATTCCCGCCAGAAAGGTCGTTGGGCTTTGGAGCGAAGTTCAGTGATTGGTTTAAATGTTAACAGACTCTAAGCCAATGAGCGACTGGCGCTGTCGTTTAAACACAGTATGAGGAAGCGCTGCACTTCATTCTGTTTACTTTCACTGTGACGGTTTTAGAAACAGATTTTTAAAATGAGCGGCAGAGGCAAAACCGGCGGCAAAGCTCGAGCGAAGGCCAAGACTCGCTCATCCAGGGCAGGGCTGCAGTTCCCCGTCGGCCGTGTTCACAGACTTCTCCGCAAAGGCAACTACGCCGTTCGCGTCGGTGCCGGAGCTCCTGTGTATCTGGCGGCTGTGCTCGAGTATCTGACCGCGGAGATTCTGGAGTTGGCTGGAAACGCCGCTCGGGACAACAAGAAGACCCGCATCATCCCCCGGCACCTGCAGCTGGCGGTGCGCAATGACGAGGAGCTGAACAAGCTTCTGGGCGGAGTGACCATCGCTCAGGGCGGCGTGTTGCCCAACATCCAGGCCGTGTTGCTGCCCAAGAAGACCGAGAAGCCCGCCAAGGGCAAGTAACCGTTCCGGTCCCTCACTGACGAACAACGGCTCTTTTAAGAGCCACTCATCTTATCTGATAGAGAGCGCCTTTCTTAACACTTACCAACACTTTAGTTAATTTGATTGAGAAAATAAGTGGCTCATCAATCTATTCAAATGTATGCTTATTCTAGAATATAATTTATAATAGCCACAAGGTGTGCATGCTTGTCGCAAACGCATGATGATCCCCTAATATCTTTAGCAGAGACCGTGTGAGATGTTGCTGCCCCCCAACCCATCTCCTCTAATAATAAATATACTTGTCTACCAAGCTCTGGTAATGTATGTGTACTTAGTATATCATCCTAAGTAAAAAGCAAAATACACCTCTGCTTTAGTGGATTTCTAGTGTAACAAACTAACCAATGTTACTGTGGGTCTTCTGCTCTCTTATTGCCCTTTAGCTGCTCTACTGAACGATCCTGTATTTTACAGACGCAAGTGTGTCTTAATTTCTGGCTGCAGTGCTTTTATACAGACTGTAATGTGATTTTGTTCTGATCCGAGATCTGCACAATCGCTGGGAATTAAGGCGAGTATTTCAGAACAAATAAATAAAGCAATGTGAGGATTGAGAATAAAGCCTATAGGTTTGATATACTGATACTGATGAGCAAAATGGCAAACGGAACAAGCGTCTTGAGCGTGAAACCCATAGACATCTATGGTGAAACCCTCCGCTTGTTTGAAAAGAAGAAACGCGCAGTCATTGGCTAGCAGTCATAAGCATACGTCACACACTAGCCAATCACAAGCCTCTGCACCATCGTGACACTGTGAGCTCGTGACGGTCCAATGCTATAAAACCAGGCGTGTAACAGAAGCAGCATTTCCAGCTCAAGCAGGACCGAGAGAGGAGAAACTGCAGCAATGGCAAGAACTAAGCAGACCGCTCGTAAATCCACCGGTGGTAAAGCCCCAAGGAAGCAGCTCGCAACTAAAGCAGCGCGGAAGAGCGCGCCCGCCACCGGCGGCGTCAAGAAGCCCCATCGGTACCGGCCCGGGACCGTGGCTCTGCGAGAGATCCGCCGCTATCAGAAGTCCACCGAGCTGCTGATCCGCAAACTGCCTTTCCAGCGGCTGGTGAGAGAAATCGCCCAGGACTTCAAGACGGACCTGCGCTTCCAGAGCTCCGCTGTCATGGCCCTGCAGGAGGCCAGCGAGGCTTATCTGGTGGGTCTGTTTGAGGACACCAATCTGTGCGCCATCCACGCCAAGAGAGTCACCATCATGCCCAAGGACATCCAGCTGGCGCGCCGCATCCGCGGAGAGCGCGCTTAAACCCGCTGCTGCTGTGCACGCGCGTCAAAACCCAACGGCTCTTTTAAGAGCCACATCACTTACTATAAATGAGACAATTTCCACTTTTACGCTGAACATAAAGAAACAAGGCCCAATGCAGTGTAGGATCTGATTTCAGTAAAAGATAGATCTGGGCAATTGTGCGGGGCTAAATGTTTTTCCGATTATATTGTTTCCTCAAACATACAATTGGTCACTTCTGTTTCATTTGATCGATTGAGTTTATGGCATTTGGATCAGACAGCCAGGGATTAACACAACTAACGTTACATGATTCCAATGTGCTTGTTTTCATTAAGCAGAAACAAATCCATGTTATAAATGTTTCATTGTGTACGCATATCACTTTAACAAAACCGTTATATGCATGAATATTTGAGAGTGAATCCAGAGTGAACTGGACAAGGATTTCAGATATTGCCATCTTTGTGGGAATATTTTGTCCCCATAATGTGGGATTTAGTAAACATCTACGTTTTCGTTTCAGACAGAGACACACAGCATACACACACACAGAGAGAGAGAGAGCATAAATAGATGTCACTATTAACAATTTTACTATAAACAATATTGTGATTTTTGTCTTGTGTCCCTCTTTGTTTACTTTGCTGAGCTTGTAGAACAGCACTGACCATTAACCAGTACTACTGTATATTATATTATCTGAAAAAATGATTAATTAAATATTTAATATAAAACAAGGGAAAGGCTCCTGCAGATCGGAGTGGCGGTTACATTTTTCGCGCTCTATATTTTAGGGGAGGGGCGCGCTATGCGACGCAGTGCTGGTTTCTGTCAGGTCCTGTAAGCAAGTATAAAAAGCCTCCCTTCAACACTCATCATCCATTCTTCATTCTCAGTGTATCAGCTGAACCATCTGTGAACATGTCTGGAAGAGGCAAAGGCGGGAAAGGGCTCGGAAAAGGAGGCGCGAAGCGTCACCGTAAAGTTCTGCGCGATAACATCCAGGGAATCACCAAACCCGCCATTCGGCGTCTGGCTCGCCGCGGCGGCGTCAAACGTATCTCCGGGCTGATCTACGAGGAGACCCGTGGTGTGTTGAAGGTGTTTCTGGAGAACGTGATCCGCGATGCCGTCACCTACACCGAGCACGCCAAGAGGAAGACCGTCACCGCCATGGATGTCGTGTACGCGCTGAAGCGACAGGGACGCACCTTGTACGGCTTCGGGGGATAAACGCCTGAAACAGGAGAAACTGACGAACCCAACGGCTCTTTTAAGAGCCACACACTCTCTCACTTAAAGAGTCCATGTTTTAGTAGTGTTTAACACAACTTATAAAATCATCAGACGTTATTAATGTGTTTACAGTTATGTTTTGAATATGCTGTATATGTGTAGATGTCAGCATTTTACAATAGTCTCTACCCAATTAGATTATAAATAGTACTTATGTAAGCAGAATTGAAAATGAAGAACATGTTTATTTTTGTTATTCAAATTGTCTTTTATTTGCTATTACTGTAGTTTAACTTTTAACAACGGTTTCATAAATCAATGAAGTTCTGAGAAAAAGCTGCTTTTCAAGGGAGTCTGACCGTTATTGGTCTCTTTTCTCCAAAATTCCTTGAAATGTGTTTATAAGGCGGTTTTAATTTAACAACGGTGCACAAAATGTGTCTAGAACCGCTTATTTTTATCAGAATATTACTAAAATCTATAAATAAAAAGAGCGGGAAATGAAACAAAGGAAACTGTGTCGATCGAACATGGGGCGCTGGGCGGGGGCTATCATTTAACCGCCTGTGATTGGCCCTCGATCCACTCCTGATGCTTTCAGTTGTCCAATCAAACACGAGTTTATAGGTTCGGCCAATGAAAACAGGCAATCAGAAAGTCTCATATCTCCTTGTAAATTAGCATAGTACAGTGAATAAAAGCCTCAGTGTCGCTGCTGAGTTCACACTGACTCGTTAGCTCTGAGATCATTCCTCATCATGCCTGAACCAGCCAAGCCCGCGCCTAAGAAAGGCTCCAAGAAGGCCGTCACCAAGAGCGCCGCGAAGGGAGGGAAGAAGCGCAGAAAGTCCAGGAAGGAGAGTTACGCCATCTACGTCTACAAAGTGCTGAAGCAGGTTCACCCTGACACCGGCATCTCCTCCAAGGCGATGGGCATCATGAACTCTTTCGTCAACGACATCTTCGAGCGCATCGCCGGTGAGGCGTCTCGTCTCGCTCACTACAACAAGCGCTCCACCATCACGTCGAGAGAGATCCAGACCGCCGTGCGTCTGCTGCTGCCCGGAGAGCTGGCCAAACACGCCGTGTCTGAGGGCACCAAGGCCGTCACCAAGTACACCAGCTCCAAGTAGAGGCCAGAGGCGCTCACACAAAGGCTCTTTTAAGAGCCACACACATCCTCCTGTAGAAGAGCTGATGATGCTTTCAAAATATTTTAAACTTTAAATGTTTCATGTGTTAAACAGGTTTTGTAATAACCCAATTTTTTTTTAAATCATCTTGTGATTGTAGTTTGATACATGTTTTATCTAAAACTAGTGACCTGCTGTTTTGCCAAAATTACAACTGTAGTTTAAGTAGACTGCAGATTAATTATTGGTAGATTAGATAATAAATTAAAAGATAATGGGGAATTTATTTGGCTTTAGAATTATGTTTAGTGTTGGATAATTTATTAACTTAAAAACAATTAAGTGCAATACTCCCACTGTTTAGTGCAATATCCTACAACTCAGGTGATACTTATATGTAGATTTTTTGTTTATAATATTCAAAACACTGTAAATATTCATAATCTGTAAATCTGAAAATGTCTATTCTGACTAAACCCAACTGATACTTTTATTCTCATATATATATATTTTTTTATTCTTATAATTTGTAGTATTATGTTTCTTTTTGTATATGTATATGTTCACTGGAAGCCTTAGTACCAAAACAAATCCCTTGTGTGTGCAAGCACACTTGGCAATAAAGCTCTTTCTGATTCTGATTCTTAAACTAGATTATGCATATTTTACAACAGTCACTGGCTAACTAAAGTGCTTTACAAAAAAGAATAATACCTGCATATAACACAAGTGCAGCAAAGCTAAGAGCAGCCTTAAAACAGGAGCAAAACAGTATCAGACTCAAATATATAATGGCAAGAACCAGGAGTGGTAGAAACAGTATCAGATCAGTAAATGGTAACAGAAAATAGTAAAACCCAACCAACCTTAAAGGCGGGGTATGTATTTTTTTTCTAAAACACTTTTTGCTAAATTTGTTTAAACTGTCTTTATATACCACTATATATCTAAAATGTAAGTACTCTGAAAAAGAGTTTATAAAAATAGAGGTCTGTAGTCCTCTCAGGGCTGCAATAGACCCTTTGCACGTGACGTCACGCTCTACTCGCGCGAATTCTGAACGCCATGACGGACGGCGGAAGAGCTATTCTGTAGACGGACGGCCTGCCAAACGAGTACGCGTTTGTGTTTGTTCTTGTAATAATATTGTTATTTCGTGTTGTGCCGTGGGCTGTGCTAATAGACGGTAAAGCCAATATATATTTTTATCGAATCCCATTTGATGGGGAGAGAAGGCAGCGATGGGTTGCTGCTATCAGCCGAAAGGACTGGCAGCCCTCCAAGTACTCCAGGATTTGCAGCGAGCATTTTTTACAATGTAAGATTAATGTATTTCCCAGTTACGTGTCCTTAATTTGTGTAATACCATACCGTCATCCATGTCCAGATGGAGACCCAGTCAAATTGTCATTTGTAACATGAGTAACCTTGCTATGTAATGAGCAAGTACCAGCTAGCGTGATAGCGCTGTGCAGTCTACCCGTCTTTAACAGTTTCATCTGTATCTGACACAAATAACAACGCAGATTTTGGTGCCACTTAAATGTCTATGCTTCTCTCTGATGCTCATAAACTTACGTTAGGGGCAACGTAAACATTGCCGCATGTGAGGCTATTTAAAGGTCATGGTGCAGGTTAAACACCACTGTCGATTAATGGGTACATAAAGCAGTCAAGATATGTATATAAAGTTAGAAATGTCTCCAAAATGGTGTTAAAGTCCAGTTTTTGTAGTTTTTGGTAAGTGACGGTTATGTTTTACGCAACTCTGCGATGACGTCACATGAGGTAGACGTGGTGGAAGCCTCAGCCTTTCTCAGCTACTAGAACAAGTTCTAGCACTGACTATGGCGTCTAACTGGGATGAGGAAGAGGTGGCAAGTACCACAGTTAACATTTATGATGGCCCACAGCCATATAATTACGAACCACTTGCATAATTTGTTTGTCATGTAGCCTGTTATGTTGATTTGTGAGAACTAGAATGCAGGTTTGAAATAAACATCATCAAATCAAATCAAATCAAACCGTTTAGACGTGAGAGGGCGAATGAGGAAATAGCGAGAGCCGATTCACTTTCTCAAATTGTGTAGTTGTGTATAGCGATATGACCCAGCACCCAAAATACTATCAAAACACTCCAACACAGCTTCCATTCTTCGCGAAAGATGGATAAAAAGGCGCACATGAAACAAAAACCTTGAAAAAATGATATATGATCCGCCCAAATCACAGAGATGCCGATTCGCACGGGACTAATATTATCACAGGACCTCGGTGTTCGGCGGAATATAGTAGGTAACGTTAAGTTAATAAGTTAATTTTTACTTTACAAATTACAGACATGGCCGATTCACGGGATTAAGATCTCAGACAAACTCCGCAATTATTACAAATGACTAGAGGTCACTAGGTAATACTTATCCCGTGCGAATAGATAAATGCATGGTCAGAGGAGAATGACTGGAGAGTTGGTGGAGTGTCCTGGTGAGTTGCTACCATTTAGAAACGCAGCAATGACCGCTGGAGCTAGTAGTCTATGAACAGCAGTGCATACAATAACAACTTTTTTTTTACTGTCAGTGAATAGCATCGAGTGAAAGTCAACGTTTTCTTTATATCTAGTGACAGTGATTATGTCGTTGGCTCAGAGAAGTACCCTAAACTTAGTCAGAAGATCTATAAATAGAAGGTATATTATGCTAGCTATGGGCTAGCTTGACAGTCCCACCTGTGAACCCCTAGTGTTTATTTCTAAGCTTTTACCTCTTTCTCCGGTGAAAATGTTGTTTGCAAACGTAGCCGACGCCGAGTAGGGTCATGTCTTCAGTGTGATTATTGTTGATTGTGCCAAATAGTTTTCCTCGTGATTGATTGCCATTGACACCGTCAGGCTTACCGGGAGAGGGAGTGAGTAGTAAGCGTCTGTGTCGCTGTGTTTGGCAGGTGTCTGTGTGGGCGGTGTCGTCCCATGGAAACTGTGGTGGAGAGCTTGAAGTCACAAAACTTCCGCCTCGTCACAAACAACTGGGCTTGCACCTGGTAGTGGTATTGATGATCTCTGTTAAGTGCATGTGTCCCATCTGTGTTCTCTATGCAGAAATGTTTATTTCAGTGGCACTGAGGACTCCGGTGTCTTTGGCACAGTGTGGGCACTTGATTTCCAAAACCCCATCGCCACAGCAGGAGCAGGACAGCAAGGCATCTGGAGATGCTCCACGGTAGGGACGGGAGGTATCAATGTGGAGACCGGCATCACGAACACTTCGCTCCTGATGCTGTTGTGCAGCGTAAGCCTCATTCGTCTCTGACATCCCCACCTGACAATTATACAAATAATGTTTAGTCATCGTAGCTCTTTGAGTGCCCTTTTCATTGGATTTTTTCTCTCATTTCCCTAAGAACTATAAGTACTATAGATGTCAGTACCCAAAATTGGCCTAATCTTATTAGCACATAATATTCTCTTGCATCATATTCTATCACAGATATAACAGAGTAGTTTAAAAAGGTGTAAATGAAATACACAGTGGGTGGGTCCTTGGCAGTGCACAGTGGAATTGGTAGTAAGAGGTGCTCAGCAAGTCTCTTTAAACAGATGAAGTAGGTTATGGCTGCATGTTCGCCAACAATGTCCCCTTCATCCAAAATCTGAACCTTTTCAAACGCTGTGGTCTCTTCTTGTGGTTCGTCATCAGGACAATCGTGGACAGTCTCCTCCATGCCTATGGCGTCAAGGTCCTCCAGGCGTATTCTTGTTTTAATGGCCCCACCGCTTCTGTAGGAATAAAGAAATAATGAGAAGTAGACTCATCTTCATAAAAATGCCATATTGGGGAGGGGGTGGGTGGGGTATATTACCTAATGCATAATGGAGGGATATAATCCTCATCGTCACTATCATCAGAAAACCTGTCCTCTATTGTCTCGTCCTCCTCTGATGGGGAAATGTTTCCTGTATCTTCAGTAATCTTATCCTCTGCCCAGTCAATGCTATGAAGAACAAGACATTAGTCAATGGAAAATAAACACTTCGAATTTTTCATGAAATTAAGCATTGCACTTACACAGAATTCCCGATGTCATTGAAGACATCTTCATCAATGTCATCTTGAATGTCCATTGATGACATACTTTAAAAAGCAAAGAAAAATATACTTTAAACACATTTATGTAAGACCAACGAAGAGTATGACGTCAAGATACATAAAATACAACCTGTTGTCATCCATGTCAGCACACAGTATTAATTGGATCAAAAACAATTACCTTGCTTCTAAAATTGGAATTGCTGTGGTTGTTTCACCATCAACACTCAAAGACAGGGCTTCCTCTGCAAAGTCATCTTCCCTGCAGACAGTCAAAAAGTGTTTTGTATTGTAACATTCAATCCCAACTTCACGTAAAGGCATGGATATAGAACTTCAATGTTAGGACAAATTAATTGCAGTGACTGTGATTGAATAAGTGTTAAACCAATTCAAATATAGCTTTTCATGAATACCACACCACCCTCATGTATTTACCTATCGGAGAGTGACTCGCCAACTATAGTTGAGATGGCAGGCAAGGGACACCTCAAACGTTTTTCAGGAGTTGATGAAATTCTCGAAGAGCCTGCCTGGTAACTAAAAAATAAAATAGAAATAAAATGTATGTATGTTTGTTATGAAATTGCTCGTCAACTAGAGAGCAAAATTAAAAAAAAAACAATTTGTCAGCTGAATTATTTAATAATCATTCAATAAGATAAGATAAGACAGTAAGCATGCAAACTGACATGATTTTAGTGTGATCTAGCTGCTTCAGATGGTAGATTGCTACGAAATGGATTACCCACCAATTAAACGTAAAGAAACACCATCGTCTGTCTGAAACACTATTATTGCTGTATGGTAACGTTATATGCGGCAGACATGGTCATTGTACATTGTTCTATTGCTTATAACAGAGCTATTCAGATAGCACATACAATAACAGTAGCTTTAATACTGTTCTTACTCTCGTAAGAAAGATAGAGTAGCATTGATTCTTCCAAAAAAACAAACTTTATCCCTTCATGTGGACATGTTTATCCACCTAACGTTACGTTCACACGGATTTCAGTGCAAACAAAGCTAACAAACCTGCCCAACAAGTGCTAACGTTAGCTATCCATACCAACACATTTGGGCAAACATACTTAGATTACTAACATAACACTAAGAAATAAAGTAACTGGTTGATCAAGCACAATTACCTGTCGAGAAGAAATGTTGCAGGCTCTGCATCTAGCTTGAACACAATTAAATCGCGTAAATCTCTCCACCTTTCAAATGACGATCCGATGTTGATCCTGGTTTTATCACGGGCACGATCGCTTTCTTTCTTTAATTCTTTTTTTTCAGCAGGTGTTCTCTTTTCCTGTGTTGTTTTTAACCTCCTAGCTCTTGAGGTTAACCGAGGAATTGGAATCTTTTCCGTCATCACTCTTCCTTACTGTGCAAACTTCAGGCGTGTGCATGTGATTATAACGTGCGCGAAGGGTGGCGTGTGCATGACCTGTGATTGACAGTCAGATCTCACACCCCCCTGTGCTGATTGGACCCGATGATCCGGGACGGGTGGATTTTTGCAAAACAACTAACATGCTCCAGGTGGAGTTAGAAGCTCGTTTTTTTTTCTAAAAAAACTTGATTTATGTTGTTCTGTCGGATTATAGTGTCGATTTCACTGAATATGGTCAAAAAATTGTTGCCGACTGGAGCTTTAACACAATTTTTACGAGTTCAGTTTAATTCTTGATTTAAAAAAATTCTCTCACATAATGCTGTAAATACCGGCAGAATACCGGCACATGTCTACTTACGGTGAAAATAAAAACAGAAACTGTATGTTTGTGTCATTATGTCACACATGCCTGGTTGCAACTGTTGAAAATCTGCATAGGTCAGGATAACAGATCTGCCTAATTAGGGATGTAGAAGGATTTGTAGGGTCTGTCCTTGCAGCCGACTTGAACCTAGATGCCGTCACCCTACCAGCCCTCATGTCAAACATAGCCTTGACTTTCCCTGTTGTCGTGTCTCTTCCTCAACTTTTACTGCCTACAACATTGTAAATGTAGATGAAATTAATGACATGACACCTTCAAGCACATTTTAGTCATATGAGATTAAGAGGGATGACTATACCTGCTCTGGTGTGACTTCCATATCATTGAATACCACATCACATTTTTTGTCAAGGTCCGAGGCAGACAGCTTCCGGTTCTCAGTCAGGGGCTGTGGTAGACCCAGAGACACCACCTTTGGTTGAAACGGTTTACAGTAGTGCGGCAATATGCGTAGGATACCTCTCTTCTCTGAAGGGTTTGGAGTTGCATTATCCAGAGCCTTGTAGAATTGTTCTATAGCTGCTGCAGACACACCCACTTTCTTCACAGATGGACAACCTGAATGGCTTTGGTTGTTTACACCACAACGCTTTTTGGCAGGATTTGAGAAATCAATTCCCGATCCTTCTTCGTACAAAGCATTGCCCGCTTTCAAAGTAGGAAGTCCCGACTGTCTGGGCCCATCAGTGCAGCTTTTGTCTTCCAGATGTTTTACAGCAGAGTCTATTGCGTACAGCAGAGCTGTTATGTGGGAGCACAGCTCTCCGGCCCGCTTTACATGTGCAGTGGCCGCACAAGACTGTCCCATCTTTCTTCAAGGATACCCATGGCTGTAGTTGGGTTTCAGACAGTGACTGGCTATGATGCACCTACAGTTACAGAAAGTGGCATAAATACATTATTCTTACATTAATGTTATTGTGATGTTATTGTTAAATGCTGCAGTGACACCATAAATGCACCTTGTGAATACATCTTAATCACTATGCTGTTTAACTGGTAGAATCTTAACATAGGCTTCAGCGAATATAATCACAGATAAGAAGATGCTAGATGCTACAATTATATGTGGTTACTATTAATCACAGACACTCTGTGATTTACTACATGGATTAACGTGTGATCGATAATTAATGACTGCACTTCCCAGAGCTGGGATGCGTCCAGGCATCCATTAAAAAGCCACGGCCGACCGTATCCTCTAAAATCATAGGCTACGTGTTATATAAATCTTTACTTAAGTGAAGAATAGATGTAAATATAAAATAAACCATATTGATGTCTTACCTTTGCCATTATGAGGTACCTCCCCCCGCCGTTAGCGTAGCATCACGTACCTGTAACCCAGCCAGCTACAAAGAACTGGTGAGCATCCAGACTTTTAAAAGCTTTGAGATCAGCCCCAGTACATGGGGATACCCCGTTTACCACATGTTAAATAATCTGCTAAAGTTATTGTTGTTTAGAAATGATGCAACATTTATTATTTATACACGATTAGCTTGGTAGGTAGATATCAATTCATTTCTATATCAATGGATGGGTCTATTGTGAGACACAACAAGTTCTTGACGGTCAGGTTTATGTTCTATCTGGCTTAAACTTAACTAACCGCGTGTAGGTTTAGCTGCCCCTCGTCTTCTCTACTCACTTTAAAATTCATTTTCTTGTGTTGCCTGTCTTTAGCTGGCGTGAGATGCTCTTCTGGTAAGACCCTGTTTACTCCTTACATTAAAACACACTCCACATGGTTTCTGGGGCAACATTACAGTACATATTGGAAATATATTAACTTGTTTTTTTTGCAGTGAACACACAAAAGACACATTTATAATAGACATATATATATATATATATATATATATATATATATATATATATATATATATATATATATATATATATATATATATATATGTATGTAAATCTCTCTCTAAGTAAAGAGTTGAACTGCACACTCACTCAAATATTTTGATTATTTCCAACATCATTTCTTAAAATGGCTTACTGGTCTGTATATGTGCACTTAATGTGGGTGTTATCATACTCTGTCTTTACCAAATTCTTTTTAACTTGCATCTCATAAAGGTGTGTGTTTGCTTTAGCTATAAGAAAATGAAAATCTCTCTCTAAACTTATAAACACACATCTTTTTTTTTACGACTTACAAAATAAACAACTTACAGAGACATCCATGGACATGGTTTTAATGTCATTTTCAGAAAAGATACACCATATCTACTCAATAAAAATGAGGCAACAGATTACAAGCAATATTATTAATTAAATTTCACAAGGTTTGGTATTGAGTAAATATTAATTAAATGAGAACCTTAATAGTTATCCATTTAATATGAGTAGATTCGAATAGAAAACAGTACAGAATTAATTGTAACCTAAACAAAAATATTGAGTTGATTTGAAAAAGATAAACTCCCTAATGTGTAAATAGTACTAATAAAAATTAATTTAATTCTACATATCAATGATACATAATTGAGTAAAAATCCGCACATTGATTTGAATTTAATCAATGCAATGAATTAAATCTAAATATTCCTTTATTAGGAATAATATGGCCCAGAAAGTACAGAACTTAACAAATACTCAAATAAGAATTTTATTAACAATTCACTTTTGTGCTTTCAACACATTGTAGCACATCATTGTACACTGCAAACAGTCTCATTACAAGCCAGAAGATGGATCTTGAATTGTCTGTAATGCTGCATCCACAGACTTTACACTGCCATCTCATTTGGCGGCATCTAAGGAAAGCACAAATTTTAGATATGAGAAGTGCCTTTCATTTTCACATTTCTACAGATGAAAATCATCCCTGTGTGAAAATAGACTGTAAAAAAATATTATATAACACACCGTTGTCATGAAAAACAGAGCGTTGCCATGGATTCTAACCGTAAGGACGGAACGGACTATTTTCTTTAGCGGAAGCAATACAATCGTTTTTAAATCAATACACTCAATTTAAAATCACTATTTTGTGTCAAATTATTGATTTATTTGGTAGGTAGCCATGTAATAAGCGGGATAATGTAGAGCAAGGCGGTTGTTATAGCGAATACAACCCCTTCAGGCTGATTCAAGACCCCTCCGCTTCGAGCGGGATCCTAATCAGCCTGTCGGAGTTGTAAGTTATTCGCTGTAACAACCGCCTCGCTACATTATCCCTTACATATACCACAACATGCGTTCTTTTTACTAGCCCAGTGATAACAAAATAAGTTTTCTTACCTAGTCAACCAATGTGGAAGAAGACGAACATTCACTGTCGCACTCTCTTCAAATGTCCTGTGACTAGATGGTAGAAGCTGCATTTAAAAAAAGCGCAATTTGACAGGAAGTGCTTTTCAATTAAAATTTGCCTGATTACATTAATTTGTATTCACTCAATATTCTCTCCATTTGGGATTAAATAAATAAAATGCTTAATTTTTATTTAACTAAAATTGGTGGATTTTATTCCAAACATTTTTATTTGAAATTTAATTAAATATTTGCTTCAAAATCAAAAACACAATTATATTGAATATATTTTAACCAAAAACATTAATTAAATTCTACATGACCACAGAATCATTTCTTACAGTGTACACAGTCCATCATCGGTGGCCAAAAGAAATCAAAGTGGCTTGACACTTTTTTCACTTATTGTTCCACCAACAAGTGCTGGTGGAAGACATCAATTCTGCACACACACACACGCACACACACAGGTTTGTTTTGCTATCCTTGTGAGGACATTCCATAGGCGTAATGGATTTTATACTGGACAAACTGTATATTCCATCCCCCTACACTGCCCCTATCCCTAAACCTGCCCATCACACACACACACACACACACACACACACACACACACACACACACACACACACACACACACACACACACACTGCCCCTATCCCTAAACCTACCCGCCACAGGAGACATTCTGCATTTTTACATTTTTAATAAAACACTGCTTAGTATGTTTTTAAAGCCATTTGAAATATGAGGACTCATGAAGTGTCCTCACAAATCACAAAAACATGCACACACGCACACACGCACACACACACACACACACACACACACACACACACACACACACACACACACACACACACACACACAATAAAATCACCATGGATGTCCTATTAAAAAATAGTTAAAGAAGAGGGGCAAACCATAGGGGAGTCATCATAATTCATAAATGGTGTTAATAAAAAAAATTGTGAACAACAATATTGTGTCTTTCTTTTAAATGGCCCTTGAAATTTTAGAAAAGGGATAAATTGTGTTTGTCTTCATAATGCTATGAAGGACACTGTTTTGTAGCTGTATGATGATGACCAATAGAGAATAGTAATAGCTAATCAAGGATCCTTATGATTACACGGTATACTGTATGTCTAATGGACTAAATTTGGTTAATATCTAAATGTAACTATAAATTCACAACAACATATTTCACTCAGTCTTCCATATAAAAACCTACGGTGAAAAGGCCTATAACAGCAGTAGGCCATATACTTGTCATAACATAGTTGATCCAACTGTGTATTTTTAATTTTTCAATTCACAAAAACCCATAGGCCTAGGCCCCATCCACACTACTACGTTTTAGTTTAGAAACGCAGACCTTTTTACAGTCTTCTGTAGGCTGAGTGAAGAGAGTGAAGCCCAACTGAATAGCTACAGATGTCACTAAATAGCAAATAGATGTCACTATTCACAACTTTACTAAAAACAATATTGTGATTTGATGTTTTGTGTTCCTCTTTGTTTACTTTGCTGGGCTTGTAGAACAGCACTGTTCATTATTAACCAGTACAACTGTATATTTTATTATCTGAAAAAATTATTAATTAAATATTTAGTATAAAACAAACAAGGGAAAGGCTCCAGTAGATCGGAGTGGCGAAAGATGTTACGCTTTTGGGGGAGGGGTGCGCGCATGTGACGCAGCGCTGGTTTCTGTCAGGTCCTGTAGGAAAGTATGAAAGGCCTCCCTTCAACATTTGTTAATCATTATTAGTACATTATCTCAACAATTTTGTAAGCATGTCTGGAAGAGGCAAAGGTGGGAAAGGGCTCGGAAAAGGAGGCGCCAATGTGGTGGTTACAGAAATATATAAATAATAGATAAATATGTGATGTGATGCAAAAAGTGACAAGAGAATGTATTTCTTAAAGTTTCTTCTTTCTTAAGGAGTTTATTTTCTTTCTTAAAGAGTTTATTTCTTTGACGATTGATGTTCCCTGCTCAATTGATCGATTGTTTGATTGCTTTTCCCTTGGGGAGTGTTTGCGCGCGCGCGCGCTGCTCAAACAATACACAGACTCTCATGATTGATGCAGCAGCAGCTCCGTGTCCTGTGGTATTTAATATACATTTCTCCCCTCATCAGGTATGGAACACATTGATGCAATGAGATTGTTTTTGACATGTCAGAGTTTTTAGAAATGTAAACTACATTGTTTAAAGTGTTTAATAAGTTAGTTATTACATTTTGTTTTTGACATGTCAGAGTTTTTAGAAATGTAAACTACATTGTTTAAAGTGTTTAATAAGTTAGTTATTACTGAAATGTAAAAGTTCTTTTCAAGTCCACATCTGTGTGTTGCGTGTGCTAGTAGCGCAGTTCATGCTAGTAATGAAGACCATGCGGTCTCAGAGAGATTAGCGAGATTAGAGTAAATCGACAAATATGATGTATTTTGGCTGGAATTATGCAATGATTGCAGGTTGTGACTGTGCATGTGACTGTGAACATGAAGTGTGAGTATATGTATACTATATGTTGTAATTGGATATTATTTTATAGTATATGTTTAATTTGTGGACACAGTGAAAGACTGTATGTATGTACTTTTTGTTTTCTATATCGTGACTTCTCTTGAAGGGATGCACTGTCAGTTATTGACGTGGAATTGAGTTTGAACCATTTTGAATGGCTGTAAAAATAAAAAACAATACACAGACTCTCATGATTGATGCAGCATCAGCTCCGTGTCCTGTGGTATTTAAAGGTGGGGTATGTGATTTGCAAAACGGCCGGCAGATTTTGAAAATACACAACTCGTAAGGTCCCACCTTCTCTCCTCCTGACTCCACCCATTCGAAAAACATGGACGCGAAATCAAGCACGAGCGAAAACTCAGATGTACAGTGGTCTTCGATTCAAAACAGGATTCATAGCAATGTGGAACAACCCCACTAGCACTATAAAAGCTATATTCTCCATACATAAATACAATCGCTCACATCAGCTTCCTCCCCAAAGTTTAGCTAGCTAGTTCTACATAAGGCTGGGCTATAACGTTAGAACAGCTACAATTCTCATGCGCATATCGTCAGTAAAGACAGTTCCCTAGTAAAATACTACTAGTCAATCGGCTTCTCACGTGTCAAGCAGAAAAAATGCCACAGCCGCATCTGTTGGTAGTCCTTCCTGGTCCTTCAGTTGCCGCCAACGTTGAAAAGCATCGCCTAGAATGACCCTTGTTTTAGACCTTTCTCTTTCGGCCGTTTTGTTCGCAATTGCTCTCTCGAAAATAGATTTTCTTTTCTGTGATGGTGTCTTGTCTGCCATTCTCCAAACGGAAGCAACTATACCTTCTCTCTCTCTCTCTCTCTCTCTCTATCTCTCTCTCTCTCTCTCTCTCTCTGTAATGGGCCAACTTGCACTTCCTGTGACTGGGTCACGAGCTTTGAGTATGCGCACAAACGGGACACGCGCGCGAGGGGGGTGGAGGGAGGGGGGCATGGTAAGACATGGTAAGGGGGGCATTGAAAATGATTGGCTAAAGTTTTTCGAGTCCTGCCCGTTCCACAGATGATTAAATTGCTTAATTTTAATTTCAGTGCTTCTGATTTACAGCCAGTAAGTGGGTTAGGAATAGGATTTCAAGTTATTTTGAAAAAATGGTCAAAAAAGAAAATCACATACCCCACCTTTAATATATATCATCAGGTGGTGAGGGTGCTACATGAAGCGTCACCGTGAAGTTCTGCGCGATAACATCCAGGGAATCACCAAACCCGCCATTCGGCGTCTGGCTCGCCGCGGCGGCATCAAGCGCATCTCCGGGCTGATCTACGAGGAGACCCGCGGTGTGTTGAAGGTGTTTCTGGAGAACGTGATCCGCGATGCCGTCACCTACACCGAGCACGCCAAGAGGAAGACCGTCACCGCCATGGATGTCGTGTATGTGTAGTACCCTCACCGCTCAGATGAGGGGAGATATATGTATAAATTAATACAGGACACGGAGCTGCTGCTGCTTCACTTATCAGAGTCTGTATTGTTTTTTTTATACAATGTAAAACAGTTCAATCACTCTTATGTCAATCAATGACCGTGCATCACTTCAAGAGTAGGCTAACACAATATATAACAGAATTACATATACGGTACCGGTATTTCTCTTTTACTACGGTGTCCACAGATTAAGCATAGGTACTATGAAATATTCACTGATAACATATATAACATTTTACACGTGAATAAATCCTAAAAATGTGTTCATGTTTGCCAGAATTATTCTTCCTGATACATTTTTAGTACAGACACTCATTTTCAAAGTCATTTGGCACTTACAATGTACTCATTGCATTATTTCACCAAGACACATCTTATGTGTGGACTTACTCTAAATTTCTGCCTTCTCTCTAAGACCGCATGGTCTCCATAACTAGCATGAAATTTATAACTAGCACGCGTGACGCAGCACACAGACGTGACTTGCAGCGAACTTTTACATGTCCGTAATAACAGTAAACTTAAACACTTTAAACAATGTAATTAACATTTCTTAAACTCTTACATGTCAACGAAGCATACTCTTATTGCTTTTATGTAATTCATACCTGATGAGGGGAGATATATGTATAAATGAATACAGGACACGGAGCTGCTGCTGCTTCACTTATCAGAGTCTGTATTGTTTGAGCAGCGCGCGTGAGCCCCCTCCCTCAAGCAGGCGAACACTCCCAAATGGTAAAAGCAATCAAATAATCGAACGATTGAGCAGGGAACATTAATCGTGAAAGAAATAATCACAAAAAAAAACATGTATTAGAAATACATTCTCTTGTCGTCACATCTTACATATCATATATTTATTTACTACTATTTATCTACTTATTTATTTACAATTACTTATCTACTTTTGTAACCACCACACTCTCCCCCTCGAAAATACATGTCGTCCCGACATTACTTTGTTTTCACTTTCTTTCTTTAGGTGGTGCTGTTTTATATGCAAATGTTCTAATTTATGTATGCACTGCGAGTTAACTGTATGTTCAGTTCATCAATAAAGGTAAGTGTAGGGAACTGCATAGTCTCTTGTCCTCCTAATACTGCTTTTTTTTCTAATCCATTCTTTTCAGTGTGCATATAAGTCTTTGTATGTGTAAAAGTATACTGGCTGGTACTGTGATGCTGGGTAAGTCCATGGAGTCATGCTGTGCATTTCATATGGCGTGGGTTGAAACGCTATTGTGTTCATCTGCTCTACATTATAGCATGCAGGGGTACCCAGGTAATCATAGGTGAATGTCTTTGGTGGTCTCCTCTCTCTCTTAGGCAATCTACACTCCTGTTCTTCTTCACTGTTACTTTCCCACAGGGCTAGATGTCCATCTGCTGTATCGTCAGATTTTCCTCCAGGTTGTTCCTCCTCCATCACGTCAACTTTCTGTTGAGGTATCTCCTCATTTTCCATACGAACTTCTGTTTCATGATCCTTCGCTACCTCTTGACCAATTTCTTCCCTTTCCTTTTCAGGTTCACGGGGCCAGATAACTGGTAAGTTTCTGCTTTCTAACTCACTGTTTCCTTCCACATGTTGCTGAGACCGGACCGCAGGTAAGTACCACTGACTACATCCTTCATCGTCTTCCTCTGAGCTAGAATCATCCCTTTCTACAGAGGTAGGTTTATCCACTTTTTTCTTTGTTTTTGGCTGTGTTCTGAGCTCCATTTCCATTGGCAGGTAATCACACGGTAACAAGAGATTTCGATGTAGAACCCTCGATCTTCCCTTTCCTCGTTCCGGCTTGACTTCATAAACGGGGCTTTCTTCTCCCATTCGACGAATAACTGTGTGTATATCATCTTCCCAGTGATTGCGAAGCTTGCCTGTACCTCCTCTGGGTGTGAGATTTCGCACCAGAACACGATCTCCTGAGTGCAGCATTGAGCTCCTTACTTTACCCTCATGGTTCCTTCTGTTTCTTTCTGCTGTCTTCTTGCTGTTCTCTTTGGCAATCTCAAACGCTTCCTGCATTCCTTGCCTCCATCTCTTTACATATTCCTTATGGTTGTTAGTCCCTTCCGCTGCCCTTAATCCAAAGAGCAAGTCAACGGGTAGTCTCGGTGATTTCCCAAACAAGAGATAGAATGGTGAAAATCCAGTAACCTCACATCGCGTACTGTTGTAGGCAAAAGTAAGTTTGTTCAATGACTCCTTCCAGTTGGACTTCTGTGTTTCTGACAAAGTCTTTAACATCTGGAGCAACGTCCGGTTGAAACGTTCAACCTGTCCGTTCCCTTGCGGGTGGTATGGGGTTGTTCGTGATCCTGCAATTCCACAATTCTTTTTTAACTGATAAAGCAACTGATTCTCGAATTCTGCTCCCTGGTCATGGTGAATCCTTTGGGGAAATCCAAATCTCAGTGCATAGTCATTGAATATTCGATATGCAACAGTTTTTGCAGATTTTGATGTGGTGGCGTAAACCTGTGCAAACCTTGTGAAGTGATCAACTATCACCAGGATATATTCATATCCTCCTTTACTCATGTCCAGGTGCAGAAAGTCAATGGAGACGAGTTCAAATGGGTGAGTGGTGACAATATTCATTAGTGGTGCTCTGGTTTCTCTACTTGGTTTCTTTTGTTTCAGACAGTTACAACTCTTGGTCACGAAATGTTCAATTTCACCCTGCATTTTGGGCCAGAAGAATCTGTCTCCAATCAATGACGTCGTCCTCTCCACTCCTTGATGCCCCATTTTACTATGTAACTCCTGCAGAACACGTTGTTTATATATTTCAGGCAGCACAAGCTGAGTTCGGGTAGCTGTCTTCCGGCGGAGTATTCCATCCTCTCCAATGCACAGTTTGTTCCATTGACGCAGCAAACTTCTACCCTGTGCACTGAATGTCCTTAATAAGTGTCTGCATGGTTTTTCGCCAGCCCTCTTACATTGTACTACAGGTCCAATGTGGATATAACTTCTCTGCGCTTGTCGTACCTCATCGGTGGAAAAAGACTGGCCTGAATCCGCACACTCCGTCGGGTCATAAAGCGAACTCATGGCTGTCCACGACATGGCAAGATCTTGAACTTCTACAGCCTGTATGGTTGCTTCGACGCAATCGGATGAGAGTTCCTCTGTACATTTCTCCATCATGGTTCCAACTTCCAGCGGCATCCTGGATAAGCTGTCTGCATCAATGTTTTATTTGCCAGGGCGGTATTTTATGATGAAATGGAAATCTGCGAGCTCCGCAACCCACCTGGATCCAGTCGCATTGAGCTTGGCACTGGTCAGTACATAAGTAAGCGGATTGTTGTCGCTGTATACTGTGAAGGTAGGTGCATAGTACAGATAATCACGGAAATTCTCTGTGATGGACCACTTCAAGGCTAAAAACTCCAATTTCCCTGAGTGAAGATGATAATTTCTTTCAGAGGCTGTCAGTGTACGGGATCCATAAGCAATGACTCTAAGTTTCCCCTCTTGCCTTTAGTACAGAACAGCACCAAGTCCCTGGTTTGAGGCATCCGTATGGAGTATAAACGGCTGCGAGAAATCAGGAAATCCAAGGACCGGAGGTTCCGCCAAGCAGTCTATTAGTGTCTCCAATCTCTGCTGATGTTTTTCTGTCCATAAAATGGGCTTCAGGGAAGGCACTCCTTTCTTTTTGTTTTTTGTACACTTGGTGGTGGTTCCATTGTATCCATCGCCCTTTGTCTCCACTTCTCCTTTCAGCAAGTCATAGAGCGGCCCAGCGATCTTGGAGAAATCTTTGATGTACTGCCTATAGTAACTTAACAGGCCAAGTACGGCTCTTAACTGTCCCACCGTGCTGGGTCTTTTCTCTCTCAGGGCTCTCACAGCCTCTGTATCAGCAGGATCAATTTTACTTCCTTCCGCGGACACAATCCTCCCCAGGTAACGAACTTCCCGCTTGAACACCTCACATTTACTAGGCTTGAGTTTGATCCCATATCGCCTTAAATGCTGCAGGACTCTTTTCACATCATCGACATGGTCTTCAAAGGATTTGCTGAACACTAGTGTGTCATCAAGGTAGGGGACACAGCAATCGTCTCTGAGATCCTTCAGGCACTCTTCCATGCAGCGTTGGAAAGCCGCGGGAGCGTTCATCAGACCAAAAGGGATACGGATCCATTCATACAACCCCCATGGTGTTACAAAAGCTGTCATGGGTCTACTCTCTTTGGCCATGAAACCCTGATGGTATGCTTTTCCTTGGTCAAGTAGTGAGAACCAGCTGTTTCCTCCAAGACTGTCCATGATATCCTGAACACGTGGAATGGGCTGTCGGTCGGGGTTTGTTTTCCGATTTAATTCTCTGTAGTCAATACACAACCGCAAACTACCATCCTTTTTCCGGACGCAGACCACTGGTGAGGAATTCGGCGAGTTTGACTGTTTAACCCATCCTTGGGCAATGAGATCATGTAGGTAATCCTTCATCTCTTTGTACAGGGGACGAGGTACTGACTGGTAAGTGCGTGCGACTGGGATAGTGTCTGTTAGCGAGATAGTCAACTGCAGCCCATCTATGCAGCCAATGTCATCATCGGATTTCGAAAAGGAAGCTGCTTCCTCTCTCAGCATCTGTCTTACAATGTGTCTTCTAGACTCACTGAGATGGCTTAAGTCCAGCGGTGGTTCCCATGCGATGTCAGAGGTTTGGCCGGTTTCATCTGTTATTTGATTGACCCTCACAGAAGTTAAGTCAGGTCCCTCACAAGTAGCAGTTGGATACACTGCCTGTACAGGTTGCACTGTGCCTATGACCATTTTGCCTGCTAACAGTAGGTCATGATCCGTAGGGTTCTGTACACTGACAATTATGTGGGGAGATGTATGTTGTCGCAGGGTTACAATCGTCTCACAGAACTCCAACCCCTCCGCCCACTGTGGGTTAACGTCAGGCTCAAAAATTAGCAATGTATTTACTTTTGGTCGGTGTGACTGCACTCTGCATTCAATTTGTACCGATGTGTGTTTGGGCACATGAACATTTTCTTTTTTTGTTTTGACTAAATATTCACATGACGTTTCTGCATGAACTTGCTCAATGAAAGCTTGAACTTTTTCTCTCTCCACCGATTCATTGGTAATTGGCTGAGTTAATTCCTTGTTATTCACTATTTGCTCAATCACGTTGTATCCAATGATAGGATGACGAAGCTCTCTGCCCTTCATTACCAACACAGGTATGACCAGTTATTTTGTTTTCACTTCATTTGATGCCAACCCAAAAGTCACTTCCATCCACCCTGCATAAGGTATGTCCTGCCCGTTTGCCGCCACAAGGCAGAGTCCTTCAGGCGCATCAATTGCCTCTGCAACATTTCACAGTATGATATTTGGCAAGTGTTTGTTTTTCCACGGTTCATCCACTATACACACTTGAGATCCTGTATCCCATAATAAATCAACAAGCTGGCCTTGGATGTAACACTGTACAAGACATTGCTTCCCTACAAAAGCAGTACCCATAGACATTTTCTCTTTTGATTTCCTTTTTGGCAAAGCAGAATTTATAATGACATTGGAGGACTGATTGCGTCGTTTCTTATCTTCTGTCCTGTGATTAGATTGACATGCTTTAGAGCGGTACAATGTTTGTTTACCAGTCTCACAGTGTCTCAATATGAGGTCAGGGTGGAAGGTGCCACCAAATGAACAGCTTTGACGGGACTCTTCCTGTCCCGCGGTCGTGACCTGTCCTTGTTTAAAGAACCATCTCTGTGTGTCATGGGCATCCGTGCTCGACAGCCAGCTGAGAAATGGTCGCTACCACCGCACTTGTAACAGTGACTACAGTAGACATCCAATCCACTTTGTTGACATGCAAAGCATTTCCTTACTCGAGTCGCAGGAGGGTGATAGCGTTGTGCTGGGAGCCACTGTGGTCGTGGAGCTGTCTCTCTTCTCTGGTCGTAAGGCTGCCAGTAATATTGAGGTGGGTATTGAGAGTGTGGTGGGGACGGACTAGTTAAAGGAGGGCACTGAGTAGACCCGACTTGAGGTTGCTTGATTGACTCTTTAATTTGAGACACCTCTGCACTGAGGTCTTTCAACAGGGCCATACCTGAACGCATTTCCCTCAGCTCACTTAAGATCTGAAGTTCGGTCTTCCCTGGATTGTGCGGAGGTGGTGTTTTTCCCTTTTTCTCCATGGTGGTATCACTGGATTGAACTGTGTGTACTTTAGTGGCGCATGGCTGGATGAATTTATTTTTACTTTGGCGCTCAGCTTCGTGGGCGCACGCCAGATTAACTTTATCAAAGAGTAGTTCATCACTTACATCAGTTTGTGTCAAATAGGGTCGCAGATCACCTCTAATGCTGTCATTCTGTAGTCCCGTCAGGATAGTGTGGAGAAACATGCTTTGGACTAGCTTTGGGTCATACTTCAAACTTGATTCGGCCTCCTGTGATGCAAACAGAATCTTTTGTCTTAAATCCAGACAGCGGACAAGGAAGCTCTGCGGGGTCTCTCTGCTGCTCTGTACCTCTGAGGTAAGTTGTTTATACAGCTCAGTGGCACCCTTTTCTTGGAAATGAGGCCTGAGAATCCATCTTAATGTGGGCAGTGTAAGGTTTGTCTTTCCCTCTAAGTAGCTACGAAGCTGCATACCTGGTGCAATTGCTCGGATTACAGCATCAACAATTTCAAGCTCAGAGAAACCTCTGCTCCGTCCATGTTCAATTTGGTGAGCTAGACTTGAGAAGGAGAGTTTGTCTTTTTGCCCAGGTTCACCTATCTGGCCAGATATTTTGAACTCCCTGCTCCATGTTGACATAACTGGTCGTGTTGACGCTGAGTGACAATTTAGGTTGGTAGTTTGTGTGTCTAAGCTTTGCTGTGTGTTTGTGTGGTGTGGGGCACTAACATTCTGCTGTGTGCTTGTAACGTTGTTATGTTTTTGTTCAATTAGTTTTTGCAAAGCTAACTGCAACGTATCAATTTCTTTTTGTAGCTTTTCTTGCTCTGTGACCTGCACTGCTGACTGAGTCTACAGTCACTCTCTGAACCGCCTGTGCTGTCTGTTGCTCGGAGGTATTTTCACGCCCCTGTTGAAGTTCACAAATTTTGTCTCTTACACACAAAAGTTCTGACATGCCATTATCTTCCAGTTCATCTAACCCCTGCCTTTCAAGATGTCTCACTAGTGCAGAAATGAAAAATGAGCGGCTTTTGTCGATAACATGTTCACTCCCTTCAATATTCAAGAAATCACACAATTTCACAAGGTTTTCTCTTGATAGTGAATACAATACTCCTATCACTTCAAGTCTTAAGTCCTCTAACTGATCCATGGTTCACTTGGGCTGTGGGTGTGTGCAGTGTGTGATGCAGAAAAGCAGCCTTAGCTGGTCGGAAAATGGCAATGTTCCGGGTATCGACGATCAACCTCAGATAGCACGCACTATTCTTCCGAACTCAACGTGGACGCCAGCCGTTCTCACTCTGTTCTCCTCAGCCGCAAGTCAGAATGAATGACACTGGAGGTAGACCATCATCTATGGACGCCGACCTTCACTGCATTTCATCCCAGCGGTGCCTCCAAAATGTAGTACCCTCACCGCTCTGATGAGGGGAGATATATGTATAAATTAATACAGGACACGGAGCTGCTGCTGCTTCACTTATCAGAGTCTGTATTGTTTTTTTTATACAATGTAAAACAGTTCAATCAGTCTTATGTCAATCAATGACCGTGCATCACTTCAAGAGTAGGCTAACACAATATATAACAGAATTACATATACAGTACCGGTATTTCTCTTTTACTACGGTGTCCACAGATTAAGCATAGGTACTATGAAATATTCACTGATAACATAGATAACATTTTACACGTGAATAAATCCTAAAAATGTGTTCATGTTTGCCAGAATTATTCTTCCTGATACATTTTTAGTACAGACACTCATTTTCAAAGTCATTTGGCACTTACAATGTACTCATTGCATTATTTCACCAAGACACATCTTATTTGTGGACTTACTCTAAATTTCTGCCTTCTCTCTAAGACCGCATGTTCTCCATCACTAGCATGAAATTTATAACTAGCACGCGTGACGCAGCACAGAGACGTGACTTGCAGCGAACTTTTACATGTCCGTAATAACAGTAAACTTAAACACTTTAAACAATGTAATTAACATTTCTTAAACTCTTACATGTCAACAAAGCATACTCTTATTGCTTTTATGTAATTCATACCTGATGAGGGGAGATATATGTATAAATGAATACAGGACACGGAGCTGCTGCTGCTTCACTTATCAGAGTCTGTATTGTTTGAGCAGCGCGCGTGAGCCCCCTCCCTCAAGCAGGCGAACACTCCCAAAAGGTAAAAGCAATCAAATAATCGAACGATTGAGCAGGGAACATTAATCGTGAAAGAAATAATTACAAAAAAAACATGTATTAGAAATACATTCTCTTGTCGTCACATCTTACATATCATATATTTATTTACTACTATTTATCTACTTATTTATTTACAATTACTTATCTACTTTTGTAACCACCACATACGCGCTGAAGCGACAGGGACGCACCTTGTACGGCTTCGGGGAATAACGCCTGAAACTGACGGACCCAACGGCTCTTTTAAGAGCCACATACTCTTTCACTTAAAGAGTTCATGTTTTAGCTATAATGAATTATAAAAGCCTTTTTATTAAGACTAGTGATGGGCATTCTAGCTCTTTTTCGTGAGCCGGCTCGTTTGACTCGGCTCACTGAAAAGAGCCGGATCTTTAAAAAAAAGCAGGCTATGATAGGTGTGAAAACAATTCTAATAAAATTATTAAATGAAATCGTACTCAATTTCTTTAAAAATGCATAGATTTTTTTTATGAAAAAAGACTACTATTAAACATTTGCATTTAAATTACAACTTTTTAATGTATAGAAATATTCAAAACAAATACAATCTGAAATTGAACAACGTAATAGAACCCGTGTTAAAGAAAAATAAATAACTAAAAGGATTAAACTGGTATGTTATAACCAGCATGAACTATCTCACTAGTTATGTTTTGTATAACTAGTATGAACACACACACACAATGCTGACCATATTTTTATTTTATGAGAGATTTGCATTCAGAAATGCAAGCTGCCTTACTTTCGAGGGGCTGATGTGGGGTGTGTGTGATGGCTCGGCCCCTCCATCATGCCCTGTAGAGCATCACAGTCCCGCCCACAGCCGGTGCCGGAAGTAAGAATTCAATACAATTTCTCCATTGACAGTTGGGGTATAAGCCATAAAAACGTAAACATACATGGTAGACTTAAAACCAGCTACGGCTGTACTAAGCGATTGTATATGCTCATATAAACGCCAAAAGTTCATGGGGCACTAACCTTGTTTTGAGATAAATGCCTTTTATTTGCGATGTCTTGGATAAGTACTTCATTACCCACAATCCTGAACAATCCCATAATCCCACAGTGATGCATCTGATTTGTGGAAGTCGTGTAACCCAGATAGCAAAATTGTTGTGGCCCAGATCTGGCCCACATACCGCATGGAATGATGGCACTTGGGCGGTCCGCTCCTGTTTGCCAGATTTGGGCCACAATCAAGCCATAGCAATGCCACATGTCAGCCATGAACAAAACAAATGAAGCAGAACTGGCCCACATCTGGGCAACAGGTTAGTTTAATTCTGTCCCAGATCCGGCCCAGATCTAAAACCTTGCTCTGGCCCACATACCGCATGGACTGATGGCACTTGGGCGGTCCGCTCCTGTTTGCCAGATTTGGGCCACAATCAAGCCATAGCAATGCCGCATGTCAGCCACAAACAAAACAAATGAAGCAGAACTGGCCCACATCTGGGTAACAGTTCATTTTAATTCTGGCCCAGATCCGGCCCAGATCTACTGTAATACCATGCTCTGGCCCACATACCGCGTGGAATGATGGCACTTGAGCGGTCCGCTCCTGTTTGCCAGATTTGGGCCACAATCAAGCCATAGCAATGCCGCATGTCAGCCATGAACAAAACAAATGAAGCAGAACTGGCCCACATCTGGGCAACAGGTTAGTTTAATTCTGGCCCAGATCCGGCCCAGATCTAAAACCTTGCTCTGGCCCACATACCGCATGGACTGATGGCACTTGAGCGGCTCATTCCTGTTTGCCAGATTTGGGCCACAATCGAGCCATAGCAATGCCGCATGTCAGCCATAAACAAAACAAATGAAGCAGAACTGGCCCACATCTGGGCAACAGTTCATTTTAATTCTGGCCCAGATCCGGCCCAGATCTACTGTAATACCTTGATCTGGCCCACATACCGCGTGGAATGATGGCACTTGAGCGGTCCGCTCCTGTTTGCCAGATTTGGGCCACAATCAAGCCATAGCAATGCCGCATGTCAGCCATAAACAAAACAAATGAAGCAGAACTGGCCCACATCTGGGTAACAGTTAATTTTAATTCTGGCCCAGATCCGGCCCAGATCTACTGTAATACCATGCTCTGGCCCACATACCACATGGAATGATGGCACTTTAGTGGTCCACTCCTGTTTGCCAGATGTGGGCCACAAGCAAGCCTTAGCAATGTAACAAGTTAAAACTAGAACTGACCCTTATGTGGGCCACAGTTGCCCTCGTCTTTCCTACATCCCTCATGTGGCCCACATGCTGTTTGCCAGATTTGGTCCACAAGCAGTCAAGTCACCTTTCTTTTTATAACACTTTATAGATTGTTTCAAAGCAGTTTTACAGGTATAAACAAGGGGGGGAAATAATTAAATTATTCAAACATAGTTCAATTCTGCAGAAAAGCAGCTCTAAAAAGTCTTACATGTAAGAATCAGTGATAAAATAAGAACAAATAAACTAATTACAACAAATTGGACAAAAAAAACTACAATAGAACAAAGACACAACTAAAATAGAACTACTTGAAATTCTACATAAACTGTATAAAGCAATCAAATGTATAAAAAAACAAGGCAAGGAACCCAAAATCCATCAGGTGACAGAAATGGAGAAGAAAAAACCTTTGGGAGAAACCAGGCTCAGTCAGGGGGCCAGTTCTCCTGTGGCCAACGAACGAACATGGTGTGATTATGACTGAGGAAGCATCACAAGTCAGGTTGTGGATTGGTGTAATTCAAAATATTTCATCTAGTTCCATCAACTTGAAGATCAGGATACAACAAGCCGGCTTGGAGTTAAAGCTGGCCGTAGGGGTCTGTGAAGAGGACTTGTCTGGTTCTTGGGGCCTTTGCTGTGGATCTGTGCCTACGGCGGTTAACAAGGTCCTCACAGTGGATCCGTCTCTAGGGCTTGTCTAGTTGACATGGTCTCAGCTGATATTTAGGGCTGCGTTGTGGTCAAGCCTAGGGCAGGTCCACCATCTGATCTGGATTTGGACCAGATCCGGCTGACTATGGTAACCTCGGGATAATGAAACAGACAAATTGTTAGCGAAGAAATAAACCATTACTGTACCTTATCTGGGCCACATATACAGCCGTCACATACTGCATTCCATAACTTTAACATTTTAAGCTTTCGATAGATGTTTTTCTCATGTCTGGGAGGAAAGTTCTCGCTGAGTTTTGTTTTATTTTTTGATGTGATCAAGTTCACAGAGACTGAGACGTTAGAAAGAGCATACTGATTGTTCCCTTTCGAGAGGTCTCTCCTATTGCGTAAGTAGCTTACGCTATGGGAAAAACTCCTTTTCTCGAGAATATTGAAGTCTTTATGTAAAACGCATTGCAGCTGCACAGCTGACAGCAATGAACGAAGGAGCTCGGTCATTGGCTGTGCTGCGGCAACTTGCTCGAACCAATGACGGGGCGACTCTGAATGCGCGACCAATGAACGCGCTTCGCGCCCGCGCGCGTCAGAGCCCGCCAAGATGGGCGTGGCCAAGCTATATATTGGGCGCCCCGTCATGAGAGTTCTTTAGATTTAATCTCCTTCAGCGAACACCTTCTTCGCTGGATCCTCCGGATTATTGAAAGCCTTCGCCGCCGTGGAAAAGCATACCAGCGGGATTGCTACGAGGACGTCGGCACCTTCAGCCGCCTTCGAACACCATCCTACTGAGCCATCCGGCGCGCCACACACGCAAGTATTTTACATCTGTTCGCCCCGCGACATTTGTAAAAGAGCAAATTTTCTGAGGCGTTGTTTCAAATGCCTTCCTGCGCGTCGTGCAGAGACCTTCTCCCGGACGGGGATCGTCACATCATCTGCGCTCGCTGCCTGGGCCGGAACCACGCAGAAGCTGCTCTGACCAAGGGCGGATGCCCGGAATGTGACGACCTGGGTCTCTCCACACTGCGGGCTCGCTTCGCCGCTTTCGCCGCGAGCGAGCCCATCGCCGCCACCCCTCTGTTTGAGCCGCGCTTTAAAAAAAAAAAAAAAAAAAAAAAAACCCGCCGCTCACAGAGGCTTCCTGAACCTGAGCTCAGTGACGTCACGCCGAGCCAGTCTCCGCGTGCTTCACCGCCGCTCTTGCCTTCCCCACCGCCGGTTCAGTTCACTCAGCCGGACCCACACCCCTCTAGCAGAGCGGTGGGCCTTGTGACTTTCGGCGCGTCCGAGGACGACGGGGGAGTGGATGACAGCCTGTCCATCGACGCTGCATCTGACGACTGGCCGGGCTCCGCTTTCGACCCCGCCCCGTCGACGCTAGCTAGCACGAGTGCGGCCTCCACCATGGATACGGAGATTATCCGCATCCTCTCGAAGGCCGTGGAGGACCTCGGGCTCGATTGGTGTTCTCTGCCAAGTCATGGAAAGCCCCCCACTCTGCGAGCCTAAAGCCTTCTTTTTCTTCTTCGCTCTCCTCAGTGGACGGCGCGAAGGAAAGAGGCTACGAGGGAACGCCGCCCCTCGAGGAGGTCGTGGCCAATCATCTCTGCCCGCCCTCCACCACCGGATGGAAAGCCAAAGCTTCCCACCCCTCGAAACCCTGTCGCACTACCTCTGCTCTCGCCGGTCGCGCCTACGCCGCCGCCGGCCAAGCTGCATCAGCGCTTCACTCAATGGCGGTACTTCAAGTGTTCCAAGCCAAGCTTCTCCGCTCTATGGACGAGTCTGGCCCCGAACCCGAAGCCTTCAGGGACCTACGCAGCGCAACTGATAGCTCTGCGAGCCACGAAGGCCACCGCCCAGTCTATTGGCCGTGCTATGGCTAATTTGACTGTTCTCGAGCACCATCTGTGGCTGACTGTGACTGAGATGAAGGACGCGGATAAGGCGCCATTTCTCGACGCGCCTATCTCCACCAGCGGGCTGTTTGGACCGGCGGTTAAAGGTTTCGCAGAACGCTTCACTGAGGCCCAGAACGCTTCACAAGCTATGCGTCATTTCCTGCCAAAGCGCTCCAGCTCATCGCAGAGCAGACAGAGACCGCCACAGCCGCAGCGGGCTAGAACAGCTCCCACCGCCTCTCAGCCCGCGCCTCAGGCTGACGCTCGACGCCGCTCGCGCTCTCAAAAGCCGTCCTAGCCACAGAAATGAGAAGAGAGAGTGCGTGTCTCGCAAAAGCCGGACCACTCTCTCTGCAAAAGCTCAAACATTACCCTGTCCCCTTACAGGCGGCTGGATATGTCCATACAGCAGTCAATGGGCCAGTCACAGAGCTCGCTCATCTGCAAACAAACACCGTTTTTACGGCGACGCACAAAAAAAAAAAAAAAAAAAAAAAAAAAAGTATTTTTCTGCCTGCGTCACTAAGGGTTAACATGTCCACAAAGTGTGCATTCCCAGATACTGTCAAAACAGTGCCAAATTCATTCCCAGCTCAGGCTGCGCTTCCCATGAATGTAGATCACGTGCCTACGGTCATGTACGCACCACTACACACAAGCACTGTTCACACAGTTATAAATTCATCCCCAGTAAAAGCGGGAAACATTATAAAGGTGACGCGTGTGCCTAACACTGTTTATGCACCCCCACTTATAAACACTGTCCTTACAGTGTCAAACACAACCTCCGCTCAGGCTGCGAGTTTTACAAACACAGCGCGCGCTGTTGTAATCACACACGCGCCCATTCACTCAGCTGCTCAGCGCGTGCCCGCGCCTCTGAGAGCTACGAGCTCAGGCGATTCGCTGGCCAGGTCCCTACGTCACAGCGGCCCGCCCCTAGCCTGTATTCAGCCCATATCTGTACACGCAGCGGCATGGGAAAACATTCCAGATATGCCGAAATGGGTATTGAATATAGTAAAGCACGGATACTCGCTCCAGTTCGCTCGCAGACCACCACGTTTTACGACTGTGGTCGAGACAAAAGTGAGAAAGGAGTGTTCACATGTTCTACGCACCGAGGTGCGCAAACTAATAGAAAAGGGCGCTGTGGAAACTGTTTTTCCCCCTCTCTGAGCGGGACAGGATTTTACAGCCGCTATTTTCTCGTCCCGAAAAAGGATGGCGGTCTCCGCCCCATCCTAGATCTCAGACACCTGAACAGAGCACTAATGATTCGCTCGTTCAGAATTTTAACAACCAAGCATATCCTCGCGCAAGTACGCCCAGGAGATTGGTTTCTCTCAGTGGATCTGAAAGATGCTTACTTTCACATTCCAATAACGCCTCATCACAGGCCGTTTCTGAGATTCGCTTTCGAGGGACAGTCATACCAGTACACAGTACTTCCGTTCGGCCTGTCCCTGGCTCCCCGTACATTCACGAAATGTATGGATGCAGCACTTTCCCCCCTAAGACGAAGGGGAGTGCGAGTGCGAGTGTGAGTCTGGGTGTGAACACAAGGAGAAAGATGATAATGACAGATGCCTCCAAAATAGGTTGGCGGGCCCTTTACGAGGGCAGGCCTGTCTCCGGCTTTTGGTCAAACCCGGAGAAGCGCCTACACATAAACTGTCTGGAAATGAAAGCGGTCGCTTTGGCTCTCAGAGCCCTGCTCCCACATCTAAAAAACGAACACGTCCTGGTCCGTACGGACAACATGACGGTAGTGTCGTACATAAATCGCCAGGGTGGACTCAGGTCGAGCTCCATACATTCAATGGCCAGGAGACTCATTTTATGGTCCCAGCACAACTCGCGCTCGCTGAGAGCAGCGCATGTGCCAGGCGCCCTGAACCAGGGGGCAGACATGCTATCCAGAGACAAGATTCTCCCAGGAGAATGGGCTCTCAACCCGCTGACGATTCAGTGGTTATGGAAAACCTTTGGCAAAGCGGAGATCGACCTCTTCGCCTCCAAGGAGAACGCGCACTGCTCTTTTTTCTTCACGAAAAGCACGGACGCGCTCGCCCAGAGCTGGCCGAGCCGCCCCTTATATGCCTTTCCCCCGATCGCGATGCTGCCGCAGGTCATCAGTCGGGTCAGAGAGGAGAAAAACGCAGTGCTGCTGATAGCCCCACTCTGGAAGAACCAAACATGGTTTCCAGATCTGATGCAAATGCAATCTGCACCACGGCCGATTCCACTGAGGCCAGACCTCCTCAGTCAGGCCAGCGGGATGATATTTCATCCCCGCCCCGATCTGTGGGCCCTTCATGCATGGCCCCTCAACGGGTTCCCAGGAACCTCGCGAGCGGAGCACTAAAAAACCATCGCTGAGGCGCGGGCGCCCTCCACGAGACGCTTATATGCCCAGAAATGAAAGTGTTCAGTGACTGGTGTAATGCCAAGGGCCTGAACCCTGAGACATGCGAGATTACGAATGTACTCGTTTTTCTACAAGGGCCACGCTCAAAGTATATGTGGCGACCATCACAGCGTCACACGACCCTGTAATGGAACGTCCATTGGGAAGAAACGACCTAATTATTCGTTTCCTAAAGGGCGCTAGGAGGATGAACCCTTCACGCCCCCCCTCAGTGCCGATCTGGGACCTAGCTACTGTCCTAGACGCTCTTAAAGGGCCCCCGTTCGAACCACTCCGAACCGTGCACCTTAAACAGCTCTCGCTCAAGACTGCGCTCTTGCTGGCACTCGCCTCGGTCAAGAGAATGGGCGACCTGCACGCGCTTTCGACAAGCGCTGCCTGCCTAGAATTCAGTCCTAACGACTGCAGGGTCGTCCTTAGGCCGAAACAGGGGTATATTCCTAAAGTGCTCACCACTCCCTTCAGAGCACAGGTTATCTCCCTAACTGCGTTTTCGTCTCCAGCAGACGAACACGACGCTAATCTACTCTGCCCCGTTAGGGCTCTCAGAGTGTATTTGGAGCGTTCTGCCCTATTCAGACAGACAGAACAACTGTTTGTATGCTTTGGCGACCGTACGAAAGGTTCCGCCGTTTCAAAGCAGAGAATCTCTCACTGGATAGTTGAAGCTATAGCGCTGGCTTACGAAGCTAAGGGACTTCAATGCCCCTGGGGAGTCAAAGCACACTCCACCAGGAGTGTGGCTTCTTCCTGAGCACGGTCGAGCGGGATACCGATCGAGGATATTTGTGCGGCGGCAGGCTGGGCCTCACCGTCCACATTTATCAGGTTCTACAACCTACAGGTCCCGACATTGCATTCCAATGTGCTATCAGCATGATGCTAGTTGAACTGCGAGTTCGCATCTAGATTATGTATGTGCTTGTGTCACACTGAGCGCCTTCTAGCCGCTCTGTATTTTTTCCCATATATAACGCTCGCCTCTGCCGGCTAGTTGGATGATAACTTTGCTTTTTAGCTCAGGCACCTACCTCTGGCTATCATAAGGCGAAGTTCAGCACGCACGGCGTTTTGCATGGTGTTCCCATAGCGTAAGCTACTTACGCAATAGGAGAGACCTCTCGAAAGGGAACGACTCGGTTACTAACGTAACCTCGGTTCCCTGAGAGGAGGGAACGAGTATTGCGTAAGCTGCCGTGCTTGTGCTTGGTTAGTTCGCTTCAGTCGTTTTAACCTAAAGAACTCTCATGACGGGGCACCCAATATATAGCTTGGCCACGCCCATCTTGGCGGGCTCTGACGCGTGCGGGCGCGAAGCGCGTTCATTGGTCGCGCATTCAGAGTCGCCCCGTCATTGGTTCGAGCAAGTTACCGCAGCACAGCCAATGACCGAGCTCCTTCGTTCATTGCTGTCAGCTGTGCAGCTGCAATGCGTTTTACATAAAGACTTCAATATTCTCGAGAAAAGGAGTTTTTCCCATAGCGTAAGCTACTTACGCAATACTCGTTCCCTCCTCTCAGGGAACCGAGGTTACGTTAGTAACCGAGTCGTTTCCTTTATTTTACAAAAGCACAACGTTTAGTTATTGTGAGTGCACAAAAATATTATTTGTCAGTTTCGAATGACGTATTAGGCTACTCTTGATGCAAGACCAAAAATTACGGAGTATTTTAAGTTAAATGCAAGTGATCACGTCGCCGCCTACACATCATGCAGTAAAGCATGCTAATAGCTTCCACACTTCACACAAACACTTGGATATGTGCCTAATAATAGGCTAGCTCACATTAATCTAGGTTAAGTTAATCTTTGAACTTTTGAATTCAGACTCTGCGCGCTGTGACTCCATGTTGCTTCAAACGCATCATTCTGCGCTCAGGATGCGCATACGTGCTTTGTTCCGCACTGTATTGCAGCCTTTCATATCATAATACAGTGACGCAATGAAAGATTTTCTTGTTCTGTTCTATCTATCATATGTTGCAGCCTCGTTAAACAGCTGTGCTATACATTTAAAACATGTCTCAATTGTATAGTAGCCTATAGCTATATATAAAATAATTTATCTTTTTGATCTTGTTTTTCATGAATATATTTTACAACAATACAAAGAGCAATGTGTAACGTTTTACCAGATTTAGTGTTACACTTATTGTCTCTTATTTGTTTTTTTCACTAAATATTTAGATTTTACACAATTATTGTCGACTCATGATTTTCCTAGACTAAATTTTACTGCTGAATTATCACTAATCTAGTTTATAATAGCATTTTTGTCATAGATTGTGATCATATATTTTTTGGATTTGTTTTTCTTTATAATGAAGTTGTTTGTATTAAGTAGATTGTGTTTAACACACAAAAGAGTGATTATCAGTTCAACACACAAAGTTATATAAATTCTACTTGATTTAAAAAAAAACTGTGTTGGTATCGGATCGGTATCGGTCGATACTCAGAATTTTTGGTATCGGATCGGATCAATTCTGAAAAAAGTGGTGGCGAATTTTTCCGCTCTCGTCAGCAGCGGTGTGAACGCACGGTAAGAGACAATCTAGCGCTAAAATGTGTTGTTTTTTAACTAAAGCTGAGTGCTCGTTCCCGCAGCGATCAGTTGCATGGATACAGTGTTCTCTGTGGCTCGCGCAGTCTTCACTCAGACGCGCGCTTCAATCTATCGCCGTTGTGGAGACTCTATTCATTCCGGTGAAATCACAAAACAAAATGCACACAAACGTGTCCCTGCTTGATATAGACTGTAACCACTGATGAACATTCGGTTTTGATGAGGAAAAAAAAAAAAAATCTATACGTGTTTTGGATTAGAACCCAAAACCTCTGACACGCTTGGCAAAAGTTTTAACCACAAGACCACTAAGGTACACATGGTACACTCACTCATTAAAAGACTAATTAAACCCAATGTAACGTTATTATTAAATTGATTTCTAGACAAAATTGTAGACAAAAATAATACAATGCAAAATCAGATATACGTAACAATTCAAATTGTTATTTGAACTGTTACATATATCTGATTTTGCATTGTATTAGCAATATACCCACATACACCTGTCCCACCCACTTTTTAAAACAAACTTACGCCACACAATACACAATAACCCCGGGACATCGGGCTAGCGATTTTGCGAGCCCTGATTTTATAATCGAATCGTTACCCTCTGAATCGTGATCGAATCAAATTGTGAGGCAGATTCACAGTTATGACTACTGTGAACAAAGTTTGAGACTGACCTGTTTAAAGACCTGTCCTGGCTTTTTTTTTTTTTCATGTAGTCCCAGATTTACTCCAAATTATTACACACATTTAGCAAAATAGACAGTGTAACTGACTTACGGGTTTCTTAGACTGCCCATCTTCGTTCTCTGTTTTTCTTCTCCCTCCATCTCGCATGCAAGGTGAAGCCATCTTGTGATGTAGGATTCTACCTCTTAATCTGTTGCTGTGAGCCTGTGCTGTGAGTTGCTGTTTCTGACAAGTAATACAACTAGTCAGTGCAGTAAATGTCCAATGAACACATAGATGAATGTCAAATTACATTATAATTATATAACTAATTATTATTTTGCTGTTATGCCATAATAAGACATGAGTAAAAATACACTGACAGTGCAGAACTAACTTGCATGTTGCAACACAGTGAGTGAAAGGGAATTCATGCTAGTCTATGCTGGGTTTTTTTGTTTTTTGTTTGTTTTTTCAGCAGGATTTTCAGTTTGTAGCTCGGCTACATGCTGCCTTCAATGTACTTTATTGTAGTGATGGGAAGATCAGATCATATTACTGACTTGGATCTTTAAATCTCCTTAAGCAACATTAACAAATCTTGATTCAAGTCATTTCATTCATTTGAGCTGAATTACATTAAATGTTAAATTGTCAATTGTCAATATGTCTTAACACATCTACTTGTGCAAATTTTGCTCCTATTTAAAATACATAATAATAATAAACTAAAAATATATAATCATTGCAGCCACAATAACAAATTTTGAGAAACAGAAATGATTAATTCATGGTCTTCTGGTAGGCCGAGTTCATTATTTTGTCACATGATAGCCGCATAGGCTACTTGTAACGTACATGAAACAGACATAAATTACTATTTTATCAGCATTTATTTTGGAGATATCATATAACTATCAAAAAAACCTATGTAACAGAAATTCACACATTTAAGAAACGTTACAAGAAATAAAGACGAGGGAAAGCGTCATACTAACTGTAAGAGTAAAACCTATAACGTTAACTAAGTTACTTTAATGTCTGTAAAGACGGGAATTATTAAATAATTCGGGAGGTGAACTAATCAACGTTATTCACTAGTCATATAGAAGTTTATCAACTAATCATTATTGATCGACCCATCACATAGCAATCTTAAGTAAAAATTAATTTCCTCAGGAAAATTGATGCTCTCATCCGAGTTACTGTACGTGCATGTGTAAGTTTACACATCGCGAATTACTGCTACTTACAAAATCTAATTTCTCTGCAAAAACATTCATATTTTAACACTTTTCCTTAAAAACCTGAGATGGCAAGAGTTGAATTGACAAAAAAAGTGTTTGCTAGCTAACAATTTGTTGAGTTATCACATAACATGCATGTTACAGGCCTACTCCAACAAAATAAATCGCCTACAGAAAGATTTACAAGATTTGGCCAACAGCCAACATTTATCCAACATTTATCCATTCTTTTTTTTAATGAAATCTTACCTTAACTTTACTTGTGCAGTTTTCCACCGTCGATTCTCCAAACACTCCTCCCCTGCAGTTCAGTCTTTTGGGCGCCTTTTCCGCGCGGCTTATTTTAAATTTAAAGGGACGCAACCTCGAACCATTTTGAATTAAGCCTACTACAAATACATTTTGGTTTAAAAAAATAAATAATAATAAAAAAAGATCACCTTGACTTAACTTATCTCTAACAATATAGGCTGACGCCTAAGGGTTTTATGGCAAGTCCGACATTTTCATGAATGCATAATAAAAAGGGTAGAAAAAGGTTCATTTTAAAATAATATTAAAATGTTCTCAGCAGTTTGTGCTGATTTGTCATTAATTTACTCATAAATTAATTTATCAATTAGGCTATTGTTATTTATTTAAAAAATGGCATGTAAATGTCAATATTTAAATAAAATGTATACAAATTAAGTATTTCAGTTTTATTTATTTATTTATTTATTTATTTATTTTTTAATATCATGGTCAAGCAGTATAAGATGACACTGCCTTACAGGTGAATGATTTCAACGAATATGTTTCTGGATAAACATCTTTGTTAATCCTGAATTCAAATCACATTTGAGTGACAAGTTACAGTTTATGTTAAGTTTATGGTTACAACCAGGGTTTGGTGCTGGTTATTTACATAATTTCCCTCTTTAAGGATAAGTTGGGGGTAGGGTTAGGGTTAGGGTTTCTGGACAGGAACTGTGTTCCAAGATGAAGAAAAAAAAAGTTGACCCAGGAATAGGATATGTCCTGCTTGAAACCACAGCAAAGATTTTTAAATTTACAGCACCTCAAAATGCATCTCGGCCAAATATTCAGTTACGTTCCACGACCATAAAAAAACTGCCAGTCTACCAACATGTACAACAAAATTTAACTGACTGTAAGAGCTGTCACTACTGTCAGTTGATGGTAAGAGCTGTCACACACAAACCCTAGCCTTACACTAACCCTACCCCTAAACCTACCCTTCACAGAAAACTTTTTGCATTTTCAAAAAACATAATTTAGTATGATTTATAAGCTGTTTTCCCTAATGGGGACCAAAAATGTCCCCACAAATACAAGAATTTTGGATATTGACACACACACACACACACACACACACACACACACACACACACACACACACACACACACACACACACACACACACACACACACACACACACACACACACACACACCCCATTAGAATCATGTAAAAAACAAAACAAAACAAAAAAAAATACAATTTTGTGTCATGTAACATAGCCCATTTTGGTTTAAAAAGTATTTACGCCATATTTTTAAATGTGGGCATTTTTAGCTATACATCTCTTTCGAAGGTGCTGCATCCAAGACAGAAGTGGACACTTTTTTTTTATGATATTTAGGGCTTATTTGCCCTGTCAACTGTACTGTATATTTGTCAAAAGTGGCCCTATTTGTTATTAATTAATAACTTGCCTACTGTGCCATAAGGCTTACAGCCTGGTTAGCCAGTGTTGACAGTGCCATTCATTTGCCAAATGTTGTCCAGATTTGGTGCAATGTAATCGGGCCATATTTTCTATGCCATTTGTGGGCCACTTCACATTCAATGATTACTGTCCCTCATCTTTGCCAAAACTGGCCCAGATATGTATTAAGACAACTGGGCCACATTTTTTTGCTTTATATATGGGCCAGTTAAGGCTCACACACTGATTAACCAGTGCTGACATTGCCATACATTTGCCAGATGTGGCCCAAATTTAGTGTAATGTACTTGGGCCATATATTGCTATGCCATGTGTGGGCCACTTTAGGTTCACATTCAGATTCACAGTGATTATAGTCCCTAATCTTTGCCAAAATTGGCCCAGATATGTTTGAAGATAACTGGGCCACATTTGGTATATTATAATGTGGGCCAGTTTAGGCTCACACCCTGGAATTAAGTGCTGACTGTGCCGTACATTTGCCAAATGTGGCCTAAATTTGGTGTAATGTACTTGGGCCATAATGTACTTGGGCCATATATGGGCCATTGCTATGCCATGTGTGGGCCACTCTAGGTTCACATTTGCAAGTAATTACTGGCCCTCATCTTTGCCAATACTGGCCCAGATATGTTTTAAGATAACATTTGTTGCATTATATGTGGGCCAGTTTAAGATCACACCCCGGTTAGCCAGTGCTGACTGTACCGTACATTTGCCAAATGTGGCCCAAATTTGGTGTAATGTACTCTGGCCATATTTGCTATGCCATTTGTGGGCCACTTTAAGTTCACATTCAGATTCGCCAGTGATAGTATCCCACATATTTGCCAAAACTGGCCCAGAAATTTTTTAAGATAACTGGGCCACATTTGTTACATTATATGTGGGCCGGTTTAAGATCACACACTGGTTAGCCAGTGCTGACTGTGCTGTATATTTGCCAAATGTGGCCCAAATTTGGTGCAATGTATTTGGGCCATATTTGCTATGCCATGTGTGGGCCACTTAAGATTCACATTCAGATTTGCCAGTGATTACCATCCCACATCTTTGCCAAAACTGTCCCAGATATGTTTTAAGATAACTGGGCCACATTTGCTGTATTATATGTGGGCCAGTTTAGGCTCACACCCTGGTATCCAGTGCTGACTGTGCAGTACATTTGCCAAATGTGGCCCAAATTTGGTGTAATGTACTTGGGCCATATTTGCTGTGCCATGTGTGGGCCACTTTAGGTTCACATTCAGATTCGCCAGTAATTACTGAACCTCATCTTAGCCAGAACTGGCCCAGTTATGTTTTAAGATAACTGGGCCAAATTTTGTTGCTTTATATATGGGCCAGTTAAGGCTCACACACTGATTAACCAGTGCTGACATTGCCATACATTTGCCAGATGTGGCCCAAATTTAGTGTAATGTACTTGGGCCATATATTGCTATGCCATGTGTGGGCCACTTTAGGTTCACATTCAGATTCACAGTGATTATAGTCCCTAATCTTTGCCAAAATTGGCCCAGATATGTTTGAAGATAACTGGGCCACATTTGGTATATTATAATGTGGGCCAGTTTAGGCTCACACCCTGGAATTAAGTGCTGACTGTGCCGTACATTTGCCAAATGTGGCCTAAATTTGGTGTAATGTACTTGGGCCATAATGTACTTGGGCCATATATGGGCCATTGCTATGCCATGTGTGGGCCACTCTAGGTTCACATTTGCAAGTAATTACTGGCCCTCATCTTTGCCAATACTGGCCCAGATATGTTTTAAGATAACATTTGTTGCATTATATGTGGGCCAGTTTAAGATCACACCCCGGTTAGCCAGTGCTGACTGTACCGTACATTTGCCAAATGTGGCCCAAATTTGGTGTAATGTACTCTGGCCATATTTGCTATGCCATTTGTGGGCCACTTTAAGTTCACATTCAGATTCGCCAGTGATAGTATCCCACATATTTGCCAAAACTGGCCCAGAAATTTTTTAAGATAACTGGGCCACATTTGTTACATTATATGTGGGCCGGTTTAAGATCACACACTGGTTAGCCAGTGCTGACTGTGCTGTATATTTGCCAAATGTGGCCCAAATTTGGTGCAATGTATTTGGGCCATATTTGCTATGCCATGTGTGGGCCACTTAAGATTCACATTCAGATTTGCCAGTGATTACCATCCCACATCTTTGCCAAAACTGTCCCAGATATGTTTTAAGATAACTGGGCCACATTTGCTGTATTATATGTGGGCCAGTTTAGGCTCACACCCTGGTATCCAGTGCTGACTGTGCAGTACATTTGCCAAATGTGGCCCAAATTTGGTGTAATGTACTTGGGCCATATTTGCTGTGCCATGTGTGGGCCACTTTAGGTTCACATTCAGATTCGCCAGTAATTACTGAACCTCATCTTAGCCAGAACTGGCCCAGTTATGTTTTAAGATAACTGGGCCAAATTTTGTTGCTTTATATGTGGGCCAGTTTAGGCTCACACACTGGTAAGTCAGTGCTGACTGTGCCATACATTTGCCAGATGCGGCCCAGATTTGGTGTAATATATTTGGGCCATATTTGCTATGCCATTTGTGGGCCACTTTAGGTTCACATTCAGATTCGCCAGTGATTACTTTCCCACATCTTTGCCAAAACTGGCCCAGTTATGTTTTAAGATAACTGGGCCACATTTTGTTGCTTTATATGTGGGCCAGTTTAGGCTCACACACTGGTAAGTCAGTGCTGACTGTGCCGTACATTTGCCAGATGTGGCCCAGATTTGGTGTAATATATTCGGGCCATATTTGCTGTGCCATATGTGGGCCACTTTAGGTTCACATTCAGATTAGCCTGTGATTACTTTCCCACATCTTTGCCAAAACTGGCCCAGATATGTTTTAAGATAACTGGGCCACATTTGCTGTATTATATGTGGGCCAATTTAGGCTCACACCCTGGTATCCAGTGCTGACTGTGCCGTACATTTGCCTAATGTGGCCCAAATTTGGTGTAATGTACTTGGGCCATATTTGCTGTGCCATGTGTGGGCCACTTTAGGTTCACATTCAGATTCGCCAGTAATTACTGCCCCTCATCTTTGGCAAAACTGGCCCAGTTATGTTTTAAGATAACTGGGCCACATCTGCTGCAACATATGTGGGCCAGTTTAGGCTCACACCCCGTTTAGCCAGTGCTGACTCTGCCGTACATTTGCCAAATGCGGCCCAGATTTGGGGTAATGTACTTGGGCCATATTTGCTATGCCATTTGTGGGCCACTTTAGGTTCACATTCAGATTCACCAGTGATTACTGTCCCACATTTTTGCCAAAACTGGCCCAGTTATGTTTTAAGATAACTGGGCCACATTTACTGCAACATATGTGGGCCAGTTTAATATCACACCCTGGTTAGCCAGTGCTGACTGTGCCGTACATTTGCCAAATGCGGCCCAAATTTGGTGTAATGTACTCGGGCCATATTTGCTATGCCATTTGTGGGCCACTTTAGGTTCACATTCAGATTCGCCAGTGATTACTTTCCCACATTTTTGCCAAAACTGGCCCAGATATGTTTTAAGATAACTGGGTCACATTTGCTGTATTATATGTGGGCCAATTTAGGCTCACACCCTGGTATCCAGTGCTGACTGTGCCGTACATTTGCCTAATGTGGCCCAAATTTGGTGTAATGTACTTGGGCCATATTTGCTGTGCCATGTGTGGGCCACTTTAGGTTCACATTCAGATTCGCCAGTGATTACTGTCCCACATTTTTGCTAAAACTGGCCCAGTTATGTTTTAAGATAACTGGGCCACATCTGCTGCAACATATGTGGGGCAGTTTAGGCTCACACCCCGTTTAGCCAGTGCTGACTGTGCCGTACATTTGCCAAATGCGGCCCAGATTTGGGGTAATGTACTTGGGCCATATTTGCTATGCCATTTGTGGGCCACTTTAGGTTCACATTCAGATTCGCCTGTGATTACTGTCCCACATTTTTGCCAAAACTGGCCCAGTTATGTTTTAAGATAACTGGGCCACATTTACTGCAACATATGTGGGCCAGTTTAATATCACACCCTGGTTAGCCAGTGCTGACTGTGCCGTACATTTGCCAAATGCGGCCCAAATTTGGTGTAATGTACTCGGGCCATATTTGCTATGCCATTTGTGGGCCACTTTAGGTTCACATTCAGATTCGCCAGTGATTACTTTCCCACATCTTTGCCAAAACTGGCCCAGTTATGTTTTAAGATAACTGGGCCACATTTGCTGCAACATATGTGGGCCATATATGGTTTACATCCAGATTAGTCATTGTTGGTTGTGCCACATTTTTGCCATAGGTGGCCCACATTTGGTTTGTGATATTTGGGCCATATTCATTATTTATCATATGGGCCACTTTAGGCTCACATTCAGATTACACATTGCCATGAGTGCCGCATCTTTGCCTAAAAAGGCCCACATGTGATTTAAAATATTTGGGCCATATTTGCCATTTTACATGTGGGCCACATCAGGCTCACATACGTTTTGTCCGGGCCATAAGAAGGCCAGCACTGCCGCATCATTGCCTGAAGTGGCCCACATCCGTCTGCTATCTGGGAACTGTCTAGTTAAACCCCACGAAGGTCCGCGAAGACTTAAGATCATTAATAAAAAAACAATTTTTTAAAACCTGTGTTGCGTTTTTGCACGGTACACTTATCAGTGCAATCATGATCTTCTTGGCTGCCATGATGGCTTTTTTTCAAGGAGGAAAACAAGAGTGTTCAAAGGGGTGAAAACCACTTCAAATCTGGACATGTAGTTGAGTGTAGCGTGTCCAAGGGTCAGCATGTGGTGAGTTTTGCAGGGAGGTTGGTAACGTTAGTTAGCATTATCGTTCACTTTAGCTAGGCTACTGTAGCCTTCATATGGTATGAGTCATATCAAGCATTTTATGATGCCACTGTCAAAACAATATTTAGCCTAGACATACCTCTTCATGCATTTACTGAACATTTGTGTAATAATTCATGGCAAGTTAATAAACTGAATATGATGGTGGTCCAAGAGCAGACCATGCAACGGGTCATGCGTCAGACCGGGGGCGTGGTGCACTTTCTGGTTTGCTGACCATCACTTTTTAATTTTCACTTGTTGTGGATATTAAGAAAATATATTAAATGTTATTAAAATTAAGGATGAACGAACTATAACTTCATGAATAAAATGAGCATGGACCTCAACCTGTCCTGTCAGCAGAGTGTCTTGTGTCATAAAGGGCTTTAAAATAAACACTCAAACTACACACTGAACACACACCGAGGAATGGATGCTGGGGAGCAGCGACTCTCTCTCACTCACACACACACACAGGATTGGACGCTGGGGAGCAGCGACTCTCTATTATTTACACGATTACTACTGAAAGAACTGCTATTAACTGCACATTCACTATATAAAATTTACTGGAGGAAAACGTTCGCGTGGCCGACGTCAGATTTGGAAGTGGCTCAAAAGGCTCTTTCGCGGTTGTGGCTTCAGTCGACTTCAGTGAGGCGCGGTGGTTTATGGGATGAGTAGTTCCTTCGCTCGGAAATGAAAATATGTACACAGTCTTGTACCTTTGACTTTTTTGGGGATTTTCTCTTCGTTTTTTCACTCGAAATGATATGTTGTATGCCTATGAGTTCAGCCGTAGCTGGTTATCCTCAGACATGCTCTAAAACTCTTTAGATACGGATTTTTCCAAAACGTCAATGGGAGAAATGAATGGGAAATTTACTTCCAGCACCTAAGCTCCCTCGGGCTGTGGGCGGGACTGTGATGTTCTATTATTGGTTGACACCTCGTGTATGATTGACAGGAACAGAATGTGAGGCTGATTAGACCATAGACATCATATAGATAGACGCCCTATCGACCGCTACTGCCTACTGGCACGGACAAGCCGTGAGGCCGCCATCTTAGACCGGTCACCAGCTCCACTCAGTGTAATCTGTTTAGCAGGTGCAATGAGCTTTCAGCGCATTTAATTAATCATATTTCACTGAATACCGAACTGATTTTCACGCGATCCTTTTCCTATTTAGCACCAAAACTTTGGAACAATCTTCCTAACATTGTCCGGGAAGCAGACACAGTCTATCAGTTCAAAGTTAGACTAAAAACACATCTCTTTGACCTAGCATTCACATAACACTCTATAGACCTCTATAATTCAATATTAGGCTGCTTAGATTAGGTCAGCCGGAACTGGGAACACTTCCCTTAAATCCTGATGTACTCGTTACATCATAAGAAGAATGGCATTTACGCTAATTTTAGTGTCTTTGTTTATCCCGAGGTTCTCCCGCAGCCTGCCGGATCCAGGCCGTTTCCAGATCTGACGAAGGACCTTTGCCTGGACCCGATGACAATGCAGTGCTGCAGTGCCAACTAGCCTCTCCCTATGGAGGATCCCTATACCACTATACAGATAAAGCCTAGTGGAATTTTCGGTTCGCGTATCTACCCGAAGTGTTAAGATAAAATAAAATTCTGCATCAAAATTTATAGACAAGTAGTTTGTTTAGGCATGGTTTGTAAGGAATTACAAACCTGCGCACATGTGTTCAAACGCACATAACTATAGAATCAATTCTTAATGCGCATGTGAACGCCATCAGCGTCTATCACAGGTTCACGTTTAAAGTCTGTTTAGAGAGAACGGTGTCGTCTTAGCGGCCCCAAATTTAATAACAAATGATCATTTAGACGGAAGTAAATCAATCAAAACTAACTTTAGCTGGAAAAAACATTATTCAAGAACCACTATAAAACTAAACCAATCTCTGTTACCTTAAATTATGTTTATCACTGTAAAGCTGCTTTGAAACAATCTACATTGTTAAAAGCGCTATATAAATGCAAAGGTCATATAGGTAGCTATGATACAGGACACATGGTTCGGCGTATTTTAATATTCATAGTGGGCTTAAGAGTAATATAATATTCTGATATATGATATAAAGTGGCCATATTCCCAGAAAAGGGGGAAAACTGGGACATTTTGACTATCAATATGATTGAAAAACCTAATGTTGTGACTTCAAAAACAAAACGGGGACAGAGGTAGTTCTCTTATGAGAGTTCCTCTCGTACTGCGTAATATCTTACGCTATGGGGAAAACCTTTTTTCCACGAGATATTGAAGCCAAAAATTATCCTTAAATTTGAATTAATGTAAAACGCGTTGCGACAGCATGCAGACATAGGCAAGGCGGCTTGCGTGCCTATTGGCTGACCTACGGCAACAGCAGCAGCCTATCTAGCGCCACTACGTCACGTCCCACCGAAATAGGCGTGGCCTTGATCTATGAATACAGCTCGACAGGCTGATACAAACTGATTTTCATCTCTTCAGCGAAGCTCTACTGCATCGCTGGATCCAGAGTGAGAAGCCGCGCCGTCGAGAACAAGCTTCCTGCGGGACGAGCCTTGAACCTGAAGTCGCTGGCCTTCACCTCGCCGCCTTCAGTCGCCGTACCTGCTACGCTTTCCGGCATCAATATCCTTTTACTCTGCTGAGAGTGTGTGTTCGCCGTCGCGACTCACACTCTCTCTCTTTATCTATAGGAGCAGCGTCTTTTTAAAGATACTTCGTTCCTGTGGCTCGTGCCGAGCCGCACTCAGCGACGGGGACCGCCATTTCATCTGCGTTTCCCGCCTGGGTAAGGATCATGCAGCTCTCGCGCTCGCTGACGGCAGCTGCCATCATTGCGAGCTATTGCCATGGTGACTCTGAGGACTCGCCTGGCATTTTTTCTCCGAGTCTGCACTCCCGCCCGCTATAGTGCCGTGAGAGCTCGCCGGTTCGCCCGCCAGCTTCACCAGCTTCACTCGAGTCGCTCACTGACGGACAACGGCCGCCGCGCGCCGCCGCTTACGCCATTAATGACGACGAGATAGCTGCATCTGTAGAGAAGGCCAGCTGCTCTATCCTGGCGTCGGACAGTGAGGATTGGGCGAGCTCTGTGGACCCTCCCCCGTTCTGCCCGCGAGTCGTCAGGGAAACGGGCCAGCATCAAAACCGCGGCTAGCTTTCTTTACGTTATAAGAAAGCTACACCGCCCCTGCCCCCCGTGGGCATGCGTCACTGGCGAAATGAGGAAAGAGTGTGTTTTAGTCCCGCCGAGGCCGGACCAATCTCCATTTCTCAGCTCCTCTTAGTTTGAGCGGCTGAAAATTTTTCAGAAAATGTCAATATTGTAGCAATGAGCCTGTTGTATAACACCCACGCCTGCAAACAAACGCCGACACACACAAAACTGTGATGACGCTCTCTTATCTGCTCGAGCTAATTTAAACTTATGTCGTTTCCCCCTGTGGCTCAGTGGCGAAACCCAAAGCCTTCGCACGAGAGACCCGTGTTTGATCCCAGCTCTCGCAGCAGATAAAATTGATCTAAAATTGCGGCCAGACTTCCACCGAAAATTTTCGCTCGTTCAGTTCCAGGAAATGTGACTGTTCCAGTGTATTTTGCAGTAAACAAGCCGGTACCATGGCCTGCTTGCCTGCACAGAAATGCCGTTTCCACGGCGACCCAGAAAAATCATATAAGCAGTGTATTTTCTGGCATTCCGGCCACAGCCGATGGTGTTATGAGTGTAATAAAAATGCCCACAGCCCAGTGTTCATTTCTACACACAAACACAGCCCGCCACAGTGCAGGGCTCGCACAAATGAGATCGACTCATGTCAATTGTGCATTAAATGTAGTGAATGTGCCCACAACCCAGTGCCCACAAACACTACACACTGCATGTACCACAGTTTCTGTAAAACGAAACCAACACACATACAGTCAGCTCAGACCAACGGTGCTTTCAGTGCAGTGAATGTGCATGCTGTCCCACGGCACCGGACACCATGCTCTCGCTCTGCCGACTGCCCGCTGTGATGTTTATCCCGAGGTTCTCCCGCAGCCTGCCGGATCCAGGCCGTTTCCAGATCTGACGAAGGACCTTTGCCTGGACCCGATGACAATGCAGTGCTGCAGTGCCAACTAGCCTCTCCCTATGGAGGATCCCTATACCACTATACAGATAAAGCCTAGTGGAATTTTCGGTTCGCGTATCTACCCGAAGTGTTAAGATAAAATAAAATTCTGCATCAAAATTTATAGACAAGTAGTTTGTTTAGGCATGGTTTGTAAGGAATTACAAACCTGCGCACATGTGTTCAAACGCACATAACTATAGAATCAATTCTTAATGCGCATGTGAACGCCATCAGCGTCTATCACAGGTTCACGTTTAAAGTCTGTTTAGAGAGAACGGTGTCGTCTTAGCGGCCCCAAATTTAATAACAAATGATCATTTAGACGGAAGTAAATCAATCAAAACTAACTTTAGCTGGAAAAAACATTATTCAAGAACCACTATAAAACTAAACCAATCTCTGTTACCTTAAATTATGTTTGATCCCAGCTCTCGCAGCAGATAAAATTGATCTAAAATTGCGGCCAGACTTCCACCGAAAATTTTCGCTCGTTCAGTTCCAGGAAATGTGACTGTTCCAGTGTATTTTGCAGTAAACAAGCCGGTACCATGGCCTGCTTGCCTGCACAGAAATGCCGTTTCCACGGCGACCCAGAAAAATCATATAAGCAGTGTATTTTCTGGCATTCCGGCCACAGCCGATGGTGTTATGAGTGTAATAAAAATGCCCACAGCCCAGTGTTCATTTCTACACACAAACACAGCCCGCCACAGTGCAGGGCTCGCACAAATGAGATCGACTCATGTCAATTGTGCATTAAATGTAGTGAATGTGCCCACAACCCAGTGCCCACAAACACTACACATCGGCGCGCCCCCCGCCTCGAACACTGCAAACACAGTGTTTATTTCTCAGCACACCGGAGCTCTTCGGTCGCCACTACGTTGCGGCCAGAGCCCAGATCTCATTCTACCTCTAGCTATTCATGCAAATGCGTGGGCAAAGCTTCCCGGGGTGTCAGAATGGGTGCTGAACACTATAAAAAGAGGCTATTCGCTGCAGTTCGCTCGACGTCCCCGCCGTTACACGGCACGTGTCGAAACTACGGTAAAAAACAAGGTAGCTCATCCACTTCGAGCCGAAATAGCGAAACTACTGAGCAAAGGGGCAATAGAACCTTTATCTCAGGCTCAGAGCGAAGGGGGTGTATACAGCAGATATTTTCTGGTACCGAAAAAAGACGGGGGTCTCAGACCCATTCTAGATCTGCGGCAACTGAACAGAGTGCTTGTGAAGCGCCAGTTCAGAATGCTTACAACCAGGAAAATTCTTGCACAAGTTCGCCAGGAGGACTGGTTTATGTCAATAGATCTGAAAGACGCTTATTTCCAAATACAAATAGCGTCACGTCACAGGCGTTTTTCTTGAGATTCGCCTTCGAGGGCCAGGCATGCGCCCACTGCAGTCATGGCTGAAAGCGCGAGTTCCACCCGGGCATGGACCTCTGGTCTGTTTCGCCTCAAGGTCGGTCTGAAATGTGTCTCATCTCTGGAACCCTGGAAGGCGATCGACTGGTATCAGTCAGGCGTGAGTCTGGGGACTTCGTCGAGTGTGAAGGTGGTGTCCACGGACGCCTCCACCTCGGGATGGGGAGCGCTGCTCGAGGGCAGACCGTTCTTTGGCCAGTGGTCAGAACGGGAAAAGCTTCTACAAATAAACTGTCTGGAAATGATGGCAGTCAACAATGCGCTGAGGCGTTTTTTGTCCCCGAATAAAAGGTCACCACGTCCTGGTCCGATCGGACAACATGTCAGTGGTGGCCTATATAAATCACCAGGGTGGCGTCAGGTCCCGAAACCTTTACAGGCTGATGGAACGCCCCCTGGACTGGGCTCAGCACAACCTGCTTTCGTTGAAAGCAGCACATGTGCCTGGTCACCTGAATCTGGGACCAGACAGACTGTCCAGAAACAATGTTCCAGCAGGAGAATGGGTGCTGCACCTGCTGACGATCAGACTGCTGTGGGAGACATTCGGCAGAGCGCAGGTGGACCTGTTCGCGTCCCAGGAAAACGCTCACTGTCCGAAGTTTTTCTCCAAAAGCAGGGATGCGCTGGCCCATGTCTGGCCCCGCTGCCCTCTTTATGCTTTTCCCCCCGTCTCGCTCCTTCCTCAGGTGTTGGAACGAATCAGGGAAAACGGATGCTCAGTGCTGCTTGTGGCTCCGCTCTGGACGAACCAGGCTTGGTTCCCAGTCCTGATGCAGCTGACCAGCACTGCCCCGTGGCCAATACCGATGAGGAAAGACCTCCTCTCTCAGGCCAAGGGCTCGATCTGGCGTCCTCGCCCGGAGCTATGGTCCCTGCATGCATGGGCCATCAACGGGTACCCGCTAGCCTCCCGGAGGGAGTGTTAAACACGATCACGCAGGCTAGAGCCCCGTCTACTAGACGGCTCTATTCCTCAAAATGGTCTGTGTTCTCTGGCTGGTGTCAAGCTCAGGGCTTTTCACCCCTAGACTGCGGGGTTCCGGAAATTCTTTCCTTCCTTCAAGAGCTACTGGATAAGGGCAGAACCCCATCCACGCTCAAAGTTTATGTGGCGGCCATAGCGGCATTTACTAAACCGGCGTCTGGCCAGCCACTGGGGAGAAACGTTCTGATCGTACGATTCCTCAAAGGAGCTAGGAGGCTGAACCCTCCCAGACCTCCTTCAGTCCCGGTGTGGGACCTTTCTATGGTTCTGGAAGCCATGAAAGGTGCCCCATTCGAGCCAATCCATTTCTCAGACATGAAACATTTGTTTTTCAAAACAGTGTTTCTTGTGGCTCTCGCATCGGTGAAGCGCATTGGGGATTTACAAGCGCTCTCGGTGAGCGCAACATGTATGGAATTCGGTCCTAATGACTCAAAGGTCATACTCAAACCAAGGCACGGGCACGTGCCCGAATCCCTTAACACACCGTTCAGGGCCCAGATGATTTCCCTGTCCGCCCTTCCGGTTCATGATGAGGAGGAGGATACGAGTCTCCTATGCCCTGTCAGGGCGCTGAGAACTTATGTGTCCCGCTCGTCTGCTTTCAGACAGACTGAGCAGCTCTTTGTTTTGTTTGACGGGCGTTCTAAGGGACTAGCCGCGTCAAAGCAGAGCCTATCCAGATGAATAGTCGAGGCCATAGCGCTGGCTTACACTTCTAAGGGCCTGCAGTGTCCTTTGGGTGTCAGAGCGCACTCCACGAGAGGCGTGGCCTCTTCGTGGGCGTGGTCTAGCGGGATTACCTTGCAGGATATCTGTACGCGGCAGGCTGGTTCTCTCTAGAGAGGGAACGAGTACTGCGTATCTTGCCGTGCATACTACATGCTCTGGTTCGCTTCGGCGATGAAAACCAGTTTGTATCAGCCTGTCGAGCTATATTTATAGGTCAAGGCCACGCCTATTTCGGCGGGACGTGACGTAGTGGCGCGAAGCGCCCCCATTGGATATGGTGTCACGCAGGGCCTCTCTCGATAGGCTTGCTGCTGTTGCCGCAGGGCAGCCAATACGCACGCAAGCTGCCTTGCCTATGTCTGCATGCTGTCGCAACGCGTTTTACATTGATTCAAAATTAAGGATAATTTTTGGCTTCAATATCTCGTGGAAAAGAGGTTTTCCCCATAGCGTAAGATATTACGCAGTACTCGTTCCCTCTCTAGAGAGAACCGAGATTATGTTAGTAACCGAGTACGTCTTTTTTTCTGTATTTAGCCAGGGACAGGCAACCAAAAACGGGGACTGTTCCCTGAAACCGGGGACGTCTGGTCAGATATGTGATGTAGGCTATGATAACGTTATGTATTTTGCAAATCACACACTATAAATATGATAGAGAAGCAGAAAGAGATAGTGGAAGTAAAGTCAGATATTTTAATAAGTTGAATAAACAATATATGATTATATTATATTAGAGTCTACATGAAAGTTTTTATATTTGTCTCTCTCTGTCACACACACACACACACACTGTACTACCGCGTTCTTCTGCATCCATCTCTTCCCAGCCCTTGACATTTAGCAGCCCGCCTCCCGAGTCCCAGCACACACACACACACACACACAGACACACACACAATTGTTCAGTGTTCAGTAACAGACGAGAAACACAAGCTTTTATTCAGTGAAATATCACACGCCTTGTGTGTCATAAACCTCTTACACCTGAATGGTTTTTGATCTTGTGAGAAATGAATGACTCATTTACAAAGAAAAAGTTATGTTTGTGTTTGATCGTTATACCACTTATGACACTGACATTAATATTGTTGCATTATAGATACATGACAAGTAATATATTTATCAAGCCATTAATAGTAAGTCTATACACACAAATATGGTTACAGCAAATATTTATGCATATATTTGTTTTCCATTTTCTTGTAGAGATAGTCAAATCAAGTCACCTTTATTTACATAGCGCTTTTTACAGGACATCTTTTTCAAAGCAGCTTTACAGAGATAACAAAACAATGCAACAAAGTTTTGGCATCATCAGGTCGTTCTTCACATCATTGAGGAGATTCACCCTGAAGCGCTTTGAGTGCAGAGAAAAACACTGTATAAATGTAACAAATTATTATTTGTTATTATTATGTGATTTAGGGAATATGCTGGAGATTGTAAAGGGCAATAGCACTAACTAGAGTTTGATGGACAGATTTAATGGTTTTACACATTATGCATCACAATATATTGTATTTTATGTCAAAGACAATATATATACACTACTACTCAAAACTGCTGATTAGATTTAGCAATATACGGTATGTTGTATATAGTATAGCTTATATCAACGCATTCTCATCCCAAGGCGTCATTTTATTCACACTTTTGACCATGCTTCCAAATCCGACGCGCATGGCACCCTTTAGCGTCAGGTAGATGACGCTTATCCTCGCGCGTCATCTAACGCCTTTAGCGTCAGTCAGATGACGCTTCCGTTTTTAGCGTCAGTTACATGACGCTTCCGTAATGGGTAGGTTTAGGTCTGGGGTAGGGTTAGAGAAAACATGATTGAGGAACAAGAATATTGATTGTCAAGTGCTTCAAAAACTGTTAGGTACTAATTTTATGATTTATTTATTTGTTGTTTGTTTGTTTGTTTGTTTGTTAACACAGTCTATACATGGAAAATCATGTGGCATAAAAGTTAATTAACATGTTATGTAAAATATGCAGTATATTGTATAAAATCCACCGGACTGAAGGAATGAGACACTTTCTGAAGTGAGTAAATACATGCGGCTATTTAAATGAAAGATGATGAAAAGCATAGAAATGTGTTTACTGGGAAAAGGGGAGGTTTTTCCCTGAAACAATATTCATGAAAGTAATTTAATTTCTCTGAAAATGAAAGTTATGACACAATAACACCTGTGAGAGATGAATGTACAATATTCGGCTCATCTGCAGTGCTGATGATTGTATTATAATTCAGACATCAGAGTCCTCGGTAAAGATATTGAACAAAAACTTTGAAATTAATTTATATCACACTAAATGCAGTGCTGATGCTTTTCTGTAGATTCATATTTCCATTAGTTTTCAGTTCAACAATGTTGGATCAGGTTGAAATTCAACTTTAATTAAAACTATTAAACAGGACAGAAGCAGGTTGACAATCTGCATTTTTTTAGGTATTTGCAGTCAAAAATTATTAAAATCTGTTAATAACCAGATTTTTCCTGCAAAACTAAAGTTAACCTGATTATAAGAAGTTAAAACATCAAACTCTCAGAGAATCTCAGGAATCTGAAATATTCTGGGTTTAGACTAATAATCTGCCTTTGAATGAATGAATGAGGATTTACTTTCATTTCTCAGCAAACGTGAGAAAGCATTTGTTCCAGAAGGATGGATACACACACGTTCAGTTTCAGATTCGTTTTCCTGGAACTTCAGTCTGTGTTCCATTGTTTCATATGTTTCCCGTTGTTTGTCATGGTTGAACATTTGAACAGCATGACAGGGATAAAGGGCTCAGTAAACACATGCATCAACACACACACACACAAACATGAAATAGTGAAGCTACCACCAAAATACTAAATTACTAGTTAAGCAAGTAGTGACTGCCCAACACTGATGGGACATTCCAGAAACGTACATTATCTGTCCTTGAACTGTTACAGTGAATAAAAAAGTATTTCATCCAAAAGAATTCTAAAACTGACTGATGGTTGATTTCTGTGAGTTGGTCTGTAAATGAATATGTCATTCATTAGGTTCTCAGATATTTTTTTTCTTTATTAAAAACACTTTTGAAAATTACAAATCCTGTACTTGTCCTTGTCCTCAGCCAAATTGGAGCTACAGCTTTCATAGTTTTGTTATGCTAAAAACTTATTTAGAAAATAACTCCATCAATAACAAGTTTAACTTCTTATCATTCACATCAATTGATTAAAAACATGAAATTATACATAAATTATACAAATAAATACTATTTTACAACTGTCCCCATGCTTTCGGTCAGTCCTGTCACGTTTACATAAAACTCTACATAATAAGCCTTTAAGGGTATGACTTAGAGCAGTGGTTCCCAAACTTTTAACAGGCATGTACCCCCTGAGACATTATAGATCTTCCGATCTATATAGAGTACCCCCAACACCACCAATTGTTAACAACAAGTTTTTATTTATTTATTAATATTTATTTTTATCAATTTTGTCGAGAATAGTGAATAGAATCATAAACATATGATACAAATCTCATCAAAAGTCAACATACAAATGTGCTGAATATAATGATTTTAAACAGATATGCACCCAATCTCACACACAATAGGCCTACAACACATATCCAACATCTCATTAAAGCTATTGTTAACTTTTCACATACTGATAAGTATTGCTTTTCACATATGATAACATTGTATATTTTCTTAACTTCTCTGCTGTAAAATAATAATAAAAAAAGAGAACACATTAACAATAGTAAACTAAATAGTAAATAGTAAACTAAATTGTAGTAAACCACACAGAATAGGCCTACCACCTCTCCATCCACATCACCAGTTTAATCAATGTGAGGGACGTGCCTGGATGTTCTTACATGAACAGCTGATAGAATGTGCGCTGTAGCACGATACTACCATATTTTAGTTTCCATTCTTATTGTGTTTCCACAACAATGTTAGTGAGTAAATCTACTGTTAGATGTTAGATGTAGGGCTACCACATTTTTAAATTACTATTAGTAGAAGTTAATATAATAAAATACGTAGACCTACGCCAAAAAACTAGCTGAGGATAAATTCTTTAAAATTGGGCAATTCCAGCGTTATGGACATGACATTTGCAGTCAAAACTTGAAATATAAATTCTCAGAAAATGCATTTAATACTGAAACGTCTGTTTATATATCCATACTCCCTTAATAATTAGAAAAATAGACATTAGAAAAATATCAGTCTACAGATGCGTTTAATATTTAATATGAGGGAAATACACATGTGACGTGACAAAAAATCTTTAACTTTTAGGTGGCAAAATATTTTTTAGCAATTCTATGAACTACACTGCGCAAAACAAAAGTAATACTACCCACCGGATGAGGGTCGGCCTCCACAGAACATAAAATATTATTTTTATTTAATTTTTCGTGTTCGATTTATGAGGAGAAAAACAATGTTAGGGACGTGACAGTTCTCCGTTATGGACATGAGCGCTCTGAAGGCGACTTTAAAACTTTCACAGAGACCTCAAACAGAAAGCACAAAGCCTTTCTTTAAAGTGAATTTCGGTTTTTATTAATTTTTATCTTAATTTTAATCAATGTTTCATCAACCAATTGCCTGGATTTAATAAATAAGAAGTAAATATAGTAGAAAACGGAGGCGCCGGCGCGTGAACTGGACTCTCGTCTAATAAATGAACCGAAACACAGCGTATAAGGCACTTGCCTCACAGACCTGAGAAACATATAGAAAGCTTGAAATGTTTACTTTTTAACAGAACAATTCAAAACGAAATAAATCACACTCTCTGCTTATGTAATCCAAATGTGCATTTCTCTCTGGCACGTTCACTTCTGCGAAGATCGCGAGTCAACATTACCAACTTCATCTTTGCAACCACACTGACTTGTTTATTAATAAACAATTAAAATGTCTCCTTGCTATATTTGACATATTCATAATCATTATGCCGGTTCTTTGTAGCAGCTTCTAGATACTTTATTGGCAGCGCCACCCTTGCATGTTACATGAACGCGTCACCATAAAAACGCGTTAAAAAATTATTGCTGGCGAAGGGAGGGTCAAGCCTTTTTTGACTACAGATCTCAAAACTCCTCCGGTAGCCCCTTAAAGAACAGTCCCTTAGATATTTTTTCGCGTACCCCAGTTTGACAACCGTGGACTTAGAGAAAGTGACATAATTTGACAGAGGTGAAGCTGACATGATCAAGTCTAAGTTCTCTCATTGAATTGTATGATTTTAAACTTGTTTTTGTATGTTTTTTTGAGGACGACGAGCTAAAGGGTCAGGCCCTGTCACGGGAAAAAATATTTTGTAAAATACAAAACATGTCTAAAAATGTTACTGAAATTCGTTGCTTGCATGTTAACAGTTTTTATGCTAGCATGCTAACAGGCTGGGTAATGGCAGTTTAAAATGGCAGCCGTCAGGCCCCGCACATCCCTATGTAACAGGGCCTGACAGTCCTGTGACACGGCTTTACAAATGAATGGCTTTGTACTTTTTTTATTACCTTTAATGCATAGAATATGTAGTTAATGCATGCCATAGTAAAACACCATAGCAACCACCCAGAACACCCTAGCAATGCCCAAGCAACCATCCAGAATACCCTAGCAACCACTTAGCAACACCCTAACAACCATCCAGAATACCCTAGCAACCGTCTAGCAACACCTTAGCAACCACCCGGAACACCCTAGCAACCACCCAGAATAACCTAGGAACCGTCTAGCAACACCATAGCAACCACCCGGAACACCCTAGCAACCACCCAGAATAACCTAGCAACACCATAGCAACCACCCAGAACACCCTAGCAACACCATATCAACCACCCGGAACACCCTAGCAACCACCTAGCAACCACCCAGAACACTCTAGCAACACCATAGCAACCACCCAGAATACCCTAGCAACACCATAGCAACCACCTAGCAACCACCTGAACACATGAATAAGCCATATCTCGCCAACAGAACATCGTACAGACATGTTTGTTGGCTCGTATGCAATCATATACCACACCCTAGCAACAGAGTGGTGAGTTTTACCACTGCAAGCACCACTTCACATTTTCTTCAGGAAATGTACAAATAAAGAACACAAAACATAACTTTTTCTGCATCAACGAAATCCATAAAGTCAGTCCTGTCACAGCACCGTCAGTCCTGTCACACAGGAAATTATGATATAAAAATGTACTATTCCAGCATTGCAATCTCAGATTATGTCCCTAAAGAACCCGCGTATAAAGTAGTTCTGCATTAAATTAATTAATTTGCACGCGAGTTTTATTTATTTTTATATTCATGCACCGAACCATGACGCCCGTACCGTTTCGGTTCAATACGAATACATGTACCGTTCCACCCCTATTCTTCAGTGTACAAATAAGTACATGCATATAACAGAAAGCACCGGTGACTGTTTTAAGGGGAACATAGGAATTAAGTTGTGGCTAATTAAAAGGCTATGGCTTTTTATTAAACAGATAGTCTAGCATCATGCTACATTTGCTATGATGACTAATTTTCCATTGATTGCACTTGAGCAAACGTCACCAACCCAACCCTCGGCAAACTGATTGTACGCCTCCAGTGATTTCCAGGCTCGTAATTGCTCACATGTGTAAAAACTCCTAGTCAATACCAGATAATGGTACACATGAAAATACTGTATCTGAGGCAAAGCTGCATAATCAGTGCTCAGTGCTTCCTTCGTTAGCGCATACGGATCCACACCATTTATGACTGAAATTTTGGCATTGTACCTCTCTCTGTCTTGTGTTAATAGAGTCTCTTTATAATCTCTGTCATTTTGTCTCTTCATGATTTGCGTAACATTATAAACAGAAAGAAATAATCGAAATTGCTTGTAAAACTTTGTAAACACCGCAGCTTATGCCATCAAAGATGGCGTCTCCGGGGAGGTCACGTGACATTAATTGGCCTGTGGGAACTATGTATAGGGCATCTAGTCTCTATATAATATCTATGGATCAGACAGTCGAAACGAATGTGTGCGCCTTTAGGCCTATATAATATTTTTTTTTGTTATTTGAATTAGTCAATTATTTAAAATAAAATAAAATTAATTCATTATTTCATTATTACATAATGATTTAATTTCTATAGGCTATATTTTTAAAAACAGAGTCGTCTCTTCAGATATGTGAGCCAGCTCCCGTCGTTCACCGGCTCATTCACGAACGACCCATCACTAATAAAGACACTATATTTAATGAGGGTTTAGAGTAATATATAGACTATCAGCATCTTTTAATTTTTTCTACCCATTACATCAGAAATATATTTAAGCAGAAGTGAAAATACAGAATTATTTTATTATTATTCAAATGGGCTTTTATTTGCTTTTCCTGTAGTTTAACTTTAAACCGTTCAACGGTTTCATGAATCAATGCAGTTCTGAGAAGCTGTTTTTAAAGGGAATCAGAAGTTGGTTATCACTATATGCTGTTTCAACCGAAGGCATGTTGCGCTGCAGAGTTATAGCAATCATCAGAAGGAAGCAACTTGTGTGAAGACCACCCAAAGGTGATACAGTTTTGAAAACTTGATTAGTATAAATGGTTATTTACAGGGTTCTAGTGTTGTTACGCAACATTAGAGTGCTTTTACCGCAGATGTTTAAGGTTTGGGTTGTTGTTGTTTTTTAGCAAGTTGCAAGATTTTATATTTTGCCTTTAAATGGGCCTGTTGTGGTTGTATGTGTTTATTATTATTTTTATTTATTTTTTGTTAAGTAAAATGAACTAGAGAACACTCAGGAATTCTGTGCATTTAACCATTTTTCTACATAACACAAACATATGCCTATAATAATAGTTGCTTAATGTCTTTATAATAAATGCATCAAAACTATCTTATTGTATTATTGGTCTGATGATGTTCAATTATCCATGTTTCTTCCATCCATAACCAAGAGAATTACTAACTTAAGGAGATTTTACTATTCTACATGAATCAAGGTCATTTTGGCCTTTTATCATAGGCTTGTGTCCCACATCAGGAAGCTGCAGCTCGTGTCAGACGCCTTGCACTAAGAGCACTAATATGTCTATCATTTCTTTTATGAATGTCTTATCTGCATTTTCTCTTTTGATTTGATAAGGACACATCCTGGGGTTTTAAAAATGGTATTGGACGTGGATTAAATGTTTTGGCTACTCATCGCAATATGTCACAGAATTCAGAAATGCAAAAAATGTCCCACATTAGGGCAGTTCACCCTAGGCTAGGCTATTCTCCGCTCTGTGCGGCGCGCAGTTTCGGCACAGGATTTGAGAGTTGGTCAGATAAATAAAACAGGCGGTGTGCCAAAAAATACGTAGGCTAGGTTTAGTTGTGAGAGAAGATGCCACGTAAATTAATATTTAATACGATAAATTAGTAGCCTACTATTTGTTTCACGGCATGTGAATGTGTGGCTAAACAGAAGAAAGCTCTGTCTAGGCTCTGTCCCGGTACGGTTTGTCAAGTCGACAAAGGTGAAAAAGGCGACAGTGAAGGAACCGAAACTCCATCAGTGACATAATGGAGGAAAACTCTTGTGAGAAACCAGACTCAGTCTCAGTTCTCCTCTGGCCAACAAACCAACAGTGTATGATTATGATTCAGGCATTACAGGTCAGAGGTCAGATTGGATCGGAACATTATATTATGCAGTTCATCTGGTTGAAGACCGGAGTCGTCACACGCATATGGAGAGTTTCTTGAGGATCAGATGCCATTCTTCTTATGATGTAGTGAGTTTATCAGGTGTTATAGGAAGTGTTCCCGGTTCCGGCTGACCTAATTTATGCAGCCTAATAATATTTATGCAGCCATTTTCTCATATGTATTAACTCGTTATTTCATCTGACTCCATGGATTAAATGTGGATTAAATGTTTTGGCTACACATCGCAATATGTCACAGAAGTCAGAAATGCAAAAAAATTTCCCACATTAGGCCTTGGGCAGGACTTGCTGCTGGTTTGTGTCTGTAGCTTCGTATATCTTTCTGTTTTTAATCATTATTTACTACATTTCCCTGTTGTTTATACTGCTAAATACAACTTACTCAACATCACATATTAACCCGACATCGCTAGCTTTAATCTTAATCGTTGCTAGCACAACAAGTTACTAATTCGCTAGCCTGTTAGCGTGCCATCCCTGCGCTCTTTATTTATTTATTTATTTAGCTCGCGCCTTTCACAAATCCATCAAAGCTGTGGTAAGTAGAATCAGTCAACAAACACAGTGAGTCATGTCATCTTCTCCTCTTATTGTCACTTGCACTTCATGTAACATGTATAGCATAGCCTTCTCCATCTGCATAGGATTTACATGTGATAAATGCAGGGAGATAGTCAGGCTGACGGAGAAGATTTCAGAACTAGATACACGCATCCAAACTTTAATTGAAGTTAATTGTAAGAGTGCAAGGGTTTTAGATACTACTTTGGACGCAATTAGCTTAGTGAACTCTGTACATTGTTCGGTTCCGGCTGAAGTAGAGCATGTGCAGCAGGGCAACTGGGTGACTGTGAGGCGCTGTAGTCGCGGGACAAAACACCGCTTAAACATGACAATCTGGGGCTCAGGTCAGGAAGCAGACAAACTGGCTAAACCGACCGTCTGCCAGCTGTCTCACGTCACCAAGGTCAGATAAATCCCATCACATAGAGACTCTTTCACCAAGATATCATCATATAGAGACTGTGTCTGTTCCCCGAATTAGGTGTAGGGTATGGACCAATCAGACACATACTAATTATTCATTATATACAAAGGTTTATGAAACTCCTCACACAGCCCAAATGAACGAACACAAGGGCAGAAACAGTGTCATGTTACAGGGCATGATAAGGAGATTTTACGACCTCCGAGGAATGTGGCCACATACTCCAAGAGACTATGAAACAGAAACCCTCTTTAAAACAGACTTTGCTGCATTAATCATAGACTAACTGATCTATAAATGAACATGCATAAAACTGTGATGACTATTGTGACTATTATGTGACTGTGTGACTATTATGTATGGTATGTACCCTGGTATACCACCAACTAACGATCAATGTAACCTCACCTGTATCATGCCTCCTACCTAATTAATCCTCATTTAATGACTCACACTTTGATCTACACCACCTTCTTCTAGAATGCAGTGTGGATGTGTTATAGCTATCTGAGCATTAATGAAGGGATAACCATGCTTGAGACAAAGACTCGTAAATCAACTAAGAGCCACTTTCCCTCTCAGACATGTCACCGATCTTATTGGTCGAGTTCAACCCTTGGGGGTGGATCCTTTCCAGCCTTTATTAGAGACAGTCCACATTTGACCTCCTTCTCTTAGTTCTTTCATCCAGCCGCAACACTGTTCTGGTGATACCGGGGAACCCCCCTCCCCCTCCAAGGGGGCCCCAGGGCCTCCCAGCAGGCCTGGATCCCAACCAGATCCGGCCTCATGGAAAAGAGAGGAGACTCTCTCACAAAGAACCAAAGACAATCTCAGGAGTTTTGGAACAAAGACTCCAATCAACAACAACTCCAATCACCCATCCTTCCGACTTCCTCACTTCTCCTGGGTGCTCGGCGTGGCCTCAACAGAGTCCCAAGCCTTGACCAAACCAATCATGCGTTCCTGGAGAAAGAGAACGCTCAACCAACTTCCACTTGACACTGCCGGAACCATCAGAGACTTCAATTTTCAACAACTTCAAGAATTGTTCCCATTACAAATGCAAGTATTCAGTTCAATGAAATGTGAAAATGAAATTCTGATGGTTCTTCTCATAGACCCTCTTCCGGTTTCCAATTTCATCCCAGCACCAACCTATTTATGTATTCATGTGTGTATGTTGTTTAGTTTATTTATATTCATATAAATATCTATATTTAGTTAATAAAACTTGTACATAATATGTATTTGGTTCTGCTTTGTTTGCAATACAATGTCACTTTATGATCACGGTTTTTGCTACTGGCTCAACGTGCGGTACATGCGAAGAAATAATTATTCTTCTGTGGCCATGGAAGATACCCTTTTCTTAGAATAAATTAATAATCAAAAGAGTTCGTTGGACGAACTGATTGATTGTAATATTAATTCAGCCACATCAAGTTAATCCAATTAACTGACCCAAATATTTATAATTAATAATAACAAGATATTATTGATTATTAATATTTCCAAAAAGCTGAGTTCCTTACATAGGAAATATAAAAAACTTCCAAACCCATCGAAGGGTAAAAATGTAATTGATGTTCAACAAATAAAAAAACGAAATAATACAAATGAACAAATGATAAAGCTTGGGTTGCTGAATATTCGATCCCTTACTTCAAAAGCACTCTTTGTTAATGATATGATTACAGACTACAACCTAGATGTGCTGTGTTTGACAGAAACCTGGCTAAAACCAAACAATTACATTATTTTAAATGAGTGCACCCCGCAAGATTACTGTTATAAACATGAACCTCGCCTGAAAGGCAAAAGGGGGAGGTGTTGCTGTAATTTATAGTAATATTTTCAAAATTACTAAGAAGTCTAGTTTCAAATATAATTCCTTTGAAGTGTTGGTGCTTAATGTAACAATATATAGTGCAAATGATAAATCACGTTTAAGATTTGTGCTGGCTACTGTTTACAGGCCACCAGGGCACCATACAGACTTTATCAAAGAATTTGCTAACTTTCTATCAGAGTTAGTACTGGCTGCAGATAAAGTCCTAATTGTTGGTGATTTTAATATACATGTAGATAATGAAAAAGATGTATTGGGATTGGCATTTAAAGACATTCTTAATTCTATTGGACTTATACAACACGTGTCAGGGCCTACTCATTGTGGTAATCATACTCTGATTCCATGTGATAATATTAGATCTAATGTTGATGCTGTTGAAATTCTGCAGCAGAGCGATGACATCTCAGATCATTATCTAGTCTTGTGTAAACTTCATTTAGCCAAGGCTGCAAAGCTGACTCAGTGTTACAAATATGTTAGACCTATCACTTCTGCCACTAAAGATTGCTTTATTAATAATCTTCCTGATCAGTTTCATCATCTCAGCATCCCAGATAGCGTAGAAGAACTCGATATTGCAACAGAAACTTTTAACTCTTTCTTTTCTAGCACTTTAGACACAGTTGCTCCGTTGCACTTAAAGAAGATTAAAGAAAATAGTCCAACACCGTGGTACAACGAGCACACTCAGGCCCTTAAGAGAGCAGACAGAAAAATGGAGCGCAACTGGAAGAAAACAAAACTAGAGGTCTTTCGCATTTCATGGAAGGAGAGCTCGATTGCATACAGAGAAACTGCTAGATCTGCTTATTTTTCAACCCTATTAGAAGAAAATAAACAAAACCCAAGGTATTTATTCGAAACAGTTGCTAAACTGACGAAAAATAAAGTTTCAAGACCAGAAGTTTGCAAGCAGCACAACAGTAATGACTTTATGAACTTCTTTACTTATAAGATTGATAATATCAGGGAGAAAATTATAACTATGCAACCGTCTACTACAGTATCGCATCAGACAGTGCAGTGTAGTCTCACTGACGAAAAATTCGATTCATTCATTGCTATAGGAGAGGAAGAATTTTCTAAACTCGTTAAATCATCTGAATCGACAACATGCATGTTAGACCCTATACCGACTAAACTATTGAAAGAGATGCTTCCAGAGGTCATAGATCCTCTTCTTATTATCATTAATTCATCTTTGTCATTAGGATACGTACCAAAAACTTTTAAGCTGGCTATGATTAAACCGCTTGTTAAAAAAACGCAACTTGATCCCACAGAATTAGTCAATTACAGGCCGATCTCGAATCTACCTTTTCTGTCAAAGATATTAGAAAAAGCAGTATCCTCACAATGATTTGCTCTTATCATCCGATTGTGGTTGTATCTCTCTATTGGTGTTACTCGATCTTAGTGCTGCATTTGACACTATCGACCACAACATTCTTTTAAATAGACTCGAAAATTATGTTGGAATTGCACTAGCATGGTTTAAATCATACTTATCTGACCGTCATCAGTTTGTAGTAGTAAATGAAGAGATGTCTTATCGGTCAAAAGTTCGGTATGGTGTACCACAAGGCTCAGTACAAGGACCGTTGCTGTTCACTCTGTACATGCTACCCTTAGGAGATATTATTAGGAAGCATGCCATTAGTTTTCACTGTTATGCTGATGATATCAGCTCTATATTTCTTCACGCCCTAACGAAACTTACCAATCCACAAAATTATCGGAATGCATAGCTGATATAAAAAACTTGATGACTAGTAATTTCCTACTACTAAATTCTGAAAAAAAAACAGAGATTCTAATTATTGGACAAAAAACTTCCTCACGTAATAACCTAGAATACTGTCTAACACTTGATGCTGCTCAAGTCCTCGTCGACAGTTAGGAACCTGGGTGTGCTCTTTGATACCAATCTTTAATTTGAAAGTCACGTGTCTAGTATCTATAAAACTGCATTTTTTCATCTTAAAAATATATCTAAATTACGTCATATGCTCTCAATGAAAAATGTGGAACAATTGGTTCATGCGTTCATGACATCTAGGCTAGATTATTGTAATGCTCTACTGGGTGGTTGCCCTGCATGTTTAATACATAAACTACAGTTGGTCCAAAATGCAGCCGCTAGAGTTCTTACCAGAACCAGGAAGTACGACCATATTAGCCCGGTTCTGTCAACACTGCATTGGCTCCCTATTAAACATTGTATAAATTTTAAATTATTGCTGATTACTTACAAACCACTAAATGGTTTAGCTCCCCAGTACTTGAGCGAGCTCTTAACGCATTATACTCATTCACGTCTATTGCGATTTCAAAATTCTGGCCAGTTGATAATACCTAGAATGTCTAAATCAACTGCTGGCGGTAGATCCTTTTCCTATTTAGCACCAAAACTTTGGAACAATCTTCCTAACATTGTCCGGGAAGCAGACACAGTCTGTCAGTTCAAATCTAGACTAAAAACACATCTCTTTGGCTTAGCATACACATAACACATTATAGACTTCTATAATTCAATTTTAGGCTGCATAGTTTAGATCAGCCGGAACCGGGAACACTTCCCATAAATCCTGATGTACTTTGTACATCATAAGAAGGATGGCGTAATAAGAAACTACAGATGGGGGAATGGAAGATCTGGACCAGATTTTACAAAGCGGAGGTGGACCTCTTCGCCTCCCAGCAGACAGCGCAATGTCCCTTCTACTTCTCTCTGAGTCACCCAGCCCCCCTGGGTCTGGATGCGATGGCGCACACATGGCCCAAAATAACCCTGCATGCGTTTCCTCTGGTGGCTCTGCTCCCGGTAGTTCTAGCCAGAGTTCGCCAGCAAGGGTCTTGCCTCTTACTGATTGCGCCGCATTGGCCTAACAGAGTATGGTTCTCGGAGATAATATCTCTCCTCGACGGCTCGCAATGGGTCTCAGGCGGAGGTACTTTGTCCTGACGTACTTTGTACATCATAAGAAGGATGGCGTCTACGCTAATATTAGTCTCTCTGTTTATCCCGAGGTCTACCACAAAATGCCGGATCCAGGCCGTATCCAGATATGATGAAGGACCTGCGTCTGGACATGACGACAACACATCCCTGAAGTGCCAGCCTCATCAACCCTGTGAAGGCCTCATGGACACCTCAACAAACTCATCTCCATACCTGCGTGATGACTCCGACCTCAACCAGATGAACTGGATAAATATTGTGAAAGTTCTGATCTCATCTGACTTCTGACCTGATTATGCCTGAATCATAATCATACACTGTTCGTTCATTGGCCAAAGGAGGACTGGCCCCCTGACTGAGCCTGGGTTCTCCCAAGGTTTTTTTCTCTATTCTGTCACCTGATGGAGTTTTGGTTCCTTGCCTTTTTGCCTTTATTCGCCTTTGTCGCCATTGGCTTTCGGCTTGCTTAGTTGGGGACATTTAATTTTGTATTTAACAATACTATTACAACATTATTTTCCTGTTATCTCTGTAAAGCTGCTTTGAAACAATCTCTATTGTAAAAAGCGCTATAGAAATAAAGGTGACTTGACTTTACTTGACTCCATAAATGAAAAAGGTTTAAATGAACTCTCGACATCATTAAGTGTGAGCGAGTGTTTGACTATTCTTTTTAACTCTTTACTGAAAATAATAACTCTTTACTTTACTGTTTATTGAGTCGATTAGAATAAAATCAAATGTTACAATTTATTATGTCAGGTAAATGTATCACGCCAGTTGCATAATCAGTTCAAAGATAATAGATACAAACAAATGCTCTAGAATAAAGAGAGAAGATGCAATACCTTGACATTATAAAATACATGATGCAAGCCTCACAGTTCACAGTGGGAATTTACATTATTCACCGCCCCAGACTTACTGGGGGCAGAAGTTGATTTACATGGAAGCATTTGCTAACAATGAGAATTTGGATTGAGTTTACACCTTCTGAGAGCAGGAGACTATTTGCTGGAAGACACACCCTGTTCTGTGTGCGAGTTATCTCTAAACTCTTAAATACCTTATTACCTTTGGTTTACTTCTTTGAGAGTGAGACCTTTGTACCAGTCACACTGAGACATTTCAAATTATATGAAACGTGTGACACTGTATGATAATTATTCACATTGAACTATATAGATTCTTGGGTACCAATTTTGAGTTCTTCCATTTGGCCTAGCCTTGTCACCCCGCATGTACACAAAATGCATGGCTGCAGCACTGGCTCCATTACGACTCCAGGGCATTCGCATTTGGAATTATATCGACGATTGGTTAATACTAGCTCAATCGCAAAAGATGGCGCTTCAACACAGAGACATCGTGTTAGCTCATCTAGTTTCTCTAGGGTTGAGACTCAACACCAAGAAAAGTGTTCTTTCTCCTGCCCAGAGAACGACTTATCTCGGGATCGTTTGGGATTCGATCACAATGCGGCCACAACTGTCCCCCGCTCGAATCGAGACCATTCGGCTAACCATGAGCAAAGTCAGGCTAGGCCAAGATCGCACTGTTCATCAGTACCAAAACATTTTAGGTTTCATGGCCTCAGCATCCACGGTAATTCCTCTGGGGCTGTTGCACATGAGACCGTTTCAGTTGTGGGTAAAAGCCAGGGGATTTCATCCAAGGGCCAATCCTCAAAGGCAAATAAAGTGACACGCCGAGGGCTTCGTACACTATCTCTGTGGCTCAGACCCCGGTTCCTCGCCGAGAGGTCTTAAGTGGTCGTCCAGCTCAAGGGGAATGGGAGGGTCATCAGTTCGATTGGCACATCAACTGCCTCGAGTTGATGAAATACTTTCTGAAATACTTTCTCCCCCAGTTGAGAGGCTGTCATGTCCTAGTGCGGGTGGACAACACAGTGGCAGTCTCTTACATAAATCATCAGGGACGTCTGCGCTCACACAATTTAAACAGAATAGCGAGGCAGATTTTTCTCTGGGCCCAGGAGAAGTTCCTGTCACTCGGGGCAGTGTACATCCTTGGGTATCTGAATGTGGGAGCGGATTTACTGTCCAGACAGAAACTACAGATGGGGGAATGGAAGATCTGGACCAGATTTTACAAAGCGGAGGTGGACCTCTTCGCCTCCCAGCAGACAGCGCAATGTCCCTTCTACTTCTCTCTGAGTCACCCTGCCCCCCCGGGTCTGGATGCGATGGCGCACACATGGCCCAAAATAAGCCTGCATGCATTTCCTCCAGTGGCTCTGCTCCCGGGAGTTCTAGCCAGAGTTCGCCAGCAAGGGACTTGCCTCTTACTGATTGCGCTGCATTGGCCAAACAGAGTATGGTTCTCGGAGATAATATCTCTCCTCGACGGCTCGCAATGGGTCTCAGGCGGAGGGCACGATATTCCATCCCAGGCCCGACCTGTGGAACCTTCATTTTTGGCCCTGATGGGAACCAACTGAGGGACACTGGGCTTTCGCCTAATGTTATTAAGGCCATTCTGAATGCTAGGGCCTCCTAGCATTGTGGGGTGTCTTTGAAACGTGGTGTATAGCACATAATGCAGATCTGGGCAACTGCCAGATTGCTTCAGTTCTGGACTTCCTGCACTTAAAAATTAATCACTTTAAGGGTTCATGTGACCGCTCTTTCGGCTTGCCATGCCTTGGTGGACGGGGTGCCACTCTGAAGACATCCTCTGCTCGCTTGCTTCATTTGTGGGGCCAGATGACTGAGGCCACCTGTAAAAACCAAGATCCCTTCATAGGACTTAGCTATAGTTCTGGAAGGGTCTGGTTGAGACTCCCTTTGAACCTCTAGAGCAGGGGTGGCGAACGTCAGTCCTGGAGAACCACAGTCCTGCAGAGTTTTGCCTCATCCCTAATCAAACACACCTTGACAAACTAATCAAGGCCTGAAGGGTTACTAGGAAGCTACTGGCAGGTGAGTTTTATCAGGGTTGGAGCTGAACTCTGCAGGACTGAGGCTCTCCAGGACCGGAGTTCGCCACCCCTGCTCTAGAGTCAGCGTCTGACAAACTTCTGACCCTAAAGATGCTTTTTCTTATGGCTATAACCTCTCTAAAAAGGATTGGGGATATGCCGGCTCTGTCAATATCGCTATCCTGCTTAAACTTCGCCCCAGGAATGGTGAAAGTGATTTTGCATCCTCATCCTGATTACCTGCCTAATGTACCGTTCTCGGCTGTACATCCGGTCACTCTAGAGGCCTTCTGCCCTTCACCGTTCACAACGCCGGAGCAGGAGAGGTCTCACAGACTGTGTCCAGTTCGTGCTCTTCAGACTTACGTCCACCGCACTAGCCAGTGGTTTAAGTCAGAGCAACTGTTCGTTTGTTATGGGGGAAGCAACAGAGGTGCTGCCGCCACTAAACAGACCATGTCACATTGGGTCAGGGATGCTATTGCTCTTGTCTATGAGGCGCGCGGCCAAGCTTCGCCAACGGGTCTAAGGGCTCACTCCACCAGAGGGGTCGCCTCCTCTGCTGCCTTGGCAAGAGGTGTCCCCTTGCAGTTTGTTTGTGATGCGGCAGGCTGGTCCTCTCTGCACACATTCATATGATATTATAGTTTGTATGTTCATGCCACTCCGGCCTCTCACAAACCTTGAGTCGACATCACAAGCTAGTGTCTAGGGCTTTCTTGCGTTCTTGTGAGCACACCTACACAACCGTAGGAGTCCAGACACCTTCAAGCACGATGGCGTGGGTATTCTCGTTCCCAATGCGCTGAGCTTCGATTGTAAGGGAAATGATCTGGGTTACTTGACTGTAACCCTGTTCCCTGAAAAAGCAGAACGAGATACTGCGCTGCATTGCCGTGCTGATGATGTCACAGGACTGCTCTTCAGACAAAATATCCTGGCGATGCACCTGTGGCTCATCTAATTATAGCCTTGTGTTGCCGGTGCGCGCTGATGACGTCACCGACCGAGGCTATATTACCTCCGGGTCAATTCTATTGACGTGTTACACACAATATTCACAGCTGGTCACGATTAAAGACGTTCCCAATGCGCTGAGCAGTGCAGCATCTCGTTCTGCTTTTTCAGGGAACAGGGTTACAGTCAAGTAACCAGAACCGTTTTGTTGCTATTACATTTACGTGCTGTAGCCTATATAGTTTGTTATGGTTTAAGGGAGCTTTCTCTTTATACTTGTGTTAAATCAAATTATTATTTTTTTTCTTTTCTTTTTGTTATTTTGGTATTGTGATAAGTAGCCTATTTGTAAGCTGTTTAACTTGGAGGGGGTTCACTGAGTGTGAGAAATCTTTATTCCCATTTGTTTTGTCGTTTGTGGAGTGACTGTTTCTATTACTGTCAAGTCAAGTCACCTTCATTTATATAGCGCTTTTAATGATATAGATTGTTTCAAAGCAGCCTTACAGTAATAATAGGAAATTAAAGTAACAAAGATTGTTTTGGCTTGAAGCAGCTCTACAATAAAGTTAGTGTCCAGCTAAATAAACTGTGACAATTCTGAATTGTGTATAACCTAATGTTGTTGTTACAGGAGCTGAGAGCTTAAGGCAGGTCTTCATTACGAGTGCTGTGTCGTGAGGTGTGTGTGTATGTGTGTGTGTGTGTGTGTGTGTGTGTGTTTATGCCCTTTATCCCCTGCTGTCATGCCTATTCAAATGTTCAACCATGACAAACAACAGGAAACATATGAAACAATGGAACACAGACTGAAGTTCCAGGAAAACGAATATGAAACTGAACGTGTGTGTATCCATCCTTCTGGAACAAATGCTTTCTCACGTTTGCTGAGAAATGAAAGTAAATCCTCATTCATTCAGTCAAAGGCAGATTATTAGTCTAAACCCAGAATATTTCAGATTCCTGAGATTCTCTGAGAGTTTGATGTTTTAACTTCTTATAATCAGGTTAACTTTAGTTTTGCAGGAAAAATCTGGTTATTAACAGATTTTAATAATTTTTGAGTGCAAATACCTAAAAAAATGCAGATTGTCAACCTGCTTCTGTCCTGTTTAATAGTTTTAATTAAAGTTGAATTTCAACCTGATCCAACATTGTTGAACTGAAAACTAATGGAAATATGAATCTACAGAAAAGCATCAGCACTGCATTTAGTGTGATATAAATTAATTTCAAAGTTTTTGTTCAATATCTTTACTGAGGACTCTGATGTCTGAATTATAATACAATCATCAGAACTGCTTAAGATAATATTGTACATTAATCTCCAAAAGGTGTTATTGTGTCATAACTTTCTTTTTCAGAGAAATTAAATTACTTTCATGAATATTGTTTCAGGGAAAAAACCTCCCCTTTTCCCAGTAAACACATTTCTATGCTTTTCATCATCTTGCATTTAAATAGCCGCATGTATTTACTCACTTCAGAAAGTGTCTCATTCCTTCAGTCCGGATTTTATACAATATACTGCATATTTTACATAACATGTTAATTAACTTTTATGCCACATGGTTTTCCATGTATAGACCGTGTTAACAAACAAACAAACAACAAATAAATAAATCATAAAATTAGTACCTAACAATAAACAGAGTTTTTGAAGCACTTGACAATCAATATTCTTGTTCCTCAATCATGTGACGCACAAGGCACCCTTTGGCGTCAATATGAGACGCTAACCCTACCCCAGACCTAAACCTACCCATTACGGAAGCGTCATGTAACTGACGCTAAAAACGGAAGCGTCATCTGACTGACGCTAAAGGCGTTAGATGACGCGCGAGGATAAGCGTCATCTACCTGACGCTAAAGGGTGCCATGCGCGTCGGATTTGGAAGCATGGTCAAAAGTGTGAATAAAATGACGCCTTGGGATGAGAATGCGTTGATATAAGCTATACTATATACAACATACCGTATATTGCTAAATCTAATCAGCAGTTTTGAGTAGTAGTGTATATATATTGTCTTTGACATAAAATACAATATATTGTGATGCATAATGTGTAAAACCATTCAATTTGTCCCTCAAACTCTAGTTAGTGCTATTGCCCTTTACAATCTCCAGCATATACCCTAAATCACATAATAATAACAAATAATAATTTGTTACATTTACACTGTATAGTGTTTTTCTCTGCACTCAAAGCGCTTCAGGGTGAATCTCCTCAATGATGTGAAGAACGACCTGATGATGCCAAAACTTTGTTGCATTGTTTTGTTATCTCTGTAAAGCTGCTTTTAAACAATATGTCCTGTAAAAAGCGCTATGTAAATAAAGGTGACTTGATATGACTATCTCTACAAGAAAATGGAAAACAAATATATGCATAAATATTTGCTGTAACCATATTTGTGTGTATAGACTTACTGGCTTGATAAATATGTTACTTGTCATGTATCTATAATGCAACAATATTAATGTCAGTGTCATAAGTGGTATAAAGATCAAACACAAACATAACTTTTTCTTTGTAAATGAGTCATTAATTTCTCACAAGATCAAAAACCATTCAGGTGTAACAGGTGTATGACACACAAGGCGTGTGATATTTCACTGAATAAAAGCTTGTGTTTCTCGTCTGTTACTGAACACTGAACAACAGCGGACTATTGCAGATCGGTGAGACACACATTTCACATTTATTTATTATTTAACTGTAGCAAATACATTGTTTTTCACAGACTGTGATGATGCGTTTCCACGATTACTAACATTGCAAATCTAAAAAACAAGAAATTAACATATATTCATAACACTGTACTTTGTTTTATAACCTTGGCATTAAATGTCGAATGGCCGAGAGAGAGAGAGAGAGAGAGAGAGAGAGAGAGAGAGAGAGAGAGAGAGAGAGAGAGAGAGAGAGAGAGAGAGAGAGAGAGAGAGACTTTCTCTCTTCTGACCAACACTGAAAAAAACAATTAGTAATAGTTTCTTATTTGAAGTTTCCTTTGCAATGCTCTGTTTTACATTAAACTAAAAAAATGTAAGCCCTAAACTTTAACAGCATTAATTCAGTGCTAATTAGAAACTTTTCAGTAAACAACAGTAGATTTTGTGTTACACTTTGTAAGACAACATATATACACAATATAGGTACTAATGAAGTGCCAACCGATGACAGAGACTTCAATATTTGGTGCACAATAATGGTAATAATCATTAGATATTTTTTTTTTGGAGAATGGGTTGTAATGACTGAGACAAATCAGACAATTATTTGTTATATTTAACAAATAATCTGTAAAACTCACTCTGGGATCTATGGTCCGATTCCCCCAACAAGGGCAAGAAGGGTCTTTGGTTACCATGACTACGATCAGATACGTTGGTTTTATTGCTGTTAAAATGTGGTCACGTGGAAAAAGCAGAGACCGTAGGAAAGACCCACAGCCCTTCAAACAGATTTTGCATCAATTTATGGACGAACTGACCTATAAGTGAACATGCACCCCAGGACACTGTGTGAAGGATTTAGGCCCCATCCACACGGAGATGCGTTTAGTTGTATACGTAAAAATTTTGTATCGTATCAGCATTTCGTCCAGACGGATCCGGCGTTTTGGGAGACTGAAACCACTATTTTCTGAAAACCGGGTCCCAGAGTGGATAAATCTGAAAACGACACGCTTGCGTTTTCGTGTGTACAGCCAATCCTATATTTTGTGAAACGATGATGTCATTACCACACATGTCGACTAGTCAGACACCGCTAACATGTAACAGCAACAACCACTGCCGACTACATGCTTGTGTTCACCAGTAACGTGCGGTGAAATCTTGTCATGGGTAGGCTGTGACCTATATGTGGCATATATGTTCTTATATTCATTCAGTTAATGTAGCAACCCATGTTCATATCAGGCATCATCACATCGCTGCCTGCATACAGCAAAGTCAGTCATGTGAGGCTAATGCACAATCAAATCTAATGATCAAATTAATGGACACATCTATCTTATGACTTATACAACAAACAAATGTTTTGTGCGGGGCACAGTAAGAGAGGGAGGCGGCGCGTTGTCAGCGAACCGACAAGCAGCCTATACACCTTTGCAAACGCGCACAGACAGCCACACACACACTATTGGTCTGGTGACGGCGTACCAGGATTTTAATAGGCTAATGTTACAGTCAGAAAACATTGTGTCAGCAGTACAGCTTTAAAGTACAAAAACAGCTTATTATCGCTCCTACAAACTGCGCTAGGCGCACACACCGACACGCAATGAGCGTCTGGCGACGGCGCAACTGCAGGATTAAAAAAAGAGAACTACAAAACAGCATTTTAACCCTTACGAAATGCAACATAATCGCACAGATAGAACTACAGTACAAATGTGGCAGAGGTGACGGTGCACCATGGTATGGAAGAGAGAACATTTTGGTGTCAGCGCACAGCAGGCCTATAGCAGTAACTGTTAGCCCACCATCAGACAACAAGGGTTTTAAAAACAATAAATAAATGAATAATTTACGTTTTAAAGGGGGTGCTTACTTTTATTTGTAGACGAAACTCCTTTTCCTCGATTTACTGAAGCCTATTATGTAAAAAGCATTTGCAGCTGCACAGCTAACGTTAGCACAGTGAGCGTATGGCTGCGGCAACTGCACATCCAATGGCGCGGGCGCCTCTGACGTGAATAGAGCAGAACAGACTTTCCACCTTGGCTCTTATTTCCATTGAAAAGGAGAGACTCATGAAATTGAGAAATACACCCAACAAAGAGGACTTTTACAACAAAGTAATTGACATCTTTGTCAAGAGGGATAGACGCATGGACTTCGTCTACAACGGTTTCCCGTTAGCGACCGCAGCTCTTTTTTCTTCATAGGACGCTTCCAACGCTAGGCGCCGCTAGCGGGAAGCACGGAGTGAGTGAGAGCGAGTGGATCACGTGACATGAAGCAAGCTCGGTCTCTGCCTCAATGTTGATAATTCAAGACAGCATGAGAACTGACTGCGCATGCGCAAATCTACATAAACTACGTTCTATGGACCAAAGAGGCACTGCTAACCTCTGCCTCAATGGCCATGGCCTTGGGATTTTCTGAACGAAACAATGATTTTTAGGAGCAAACAATGGCAAAAGGAGTATATTATGTGCATTCCAGAAATGTTTTGTTAGAAAAATGTATATTTGGAATAAAATAAATGCAATTAATAATGTGGTGAATTAATAAAGCTCTTGGAATTAATAAATGTAATGTCAACATTTCCTTTGGTGAGGCACTGCCTACCCTGCCTACCCTGACCGCACGTCCCTGGTGTTCACTGAGCCTCTTTTATTTCTCTATTTTACTTTATTAGGGCCCGAGCACCGATGGTGTGAGGACCCTCTAGGAATTGCTCTGTTTATTATTAGGGCCCAAGCACCGATGGTGTGAGGACCCTCTAGGAATTGCTCTGTTTATTATTAGGGCCCGAGCACCGATGGTGTGAGGACCCTCTAGGAATTGCTCTGTTTATTATTAGGGCCCGAGCACCGATGGTGTGAGGACCCTCTAGGAATTGCTCTGTTTATTATTAGGGCCCGAGCACCGATGGTGTGAGGACCCTCTAGGAATTGCTCTGTTTATTATTAGGGCCCGAGCACCGATGGTGTGAGGACCCTCTAGGAATTGCTCTGTTTATTATTAGGGCCCGAGCACCGATGGTGTGAGGACCCTCTAGGAATTGCTCTGTTTATTATTAGGGCCCGAGCACCGATGGTGTGAGGACCCTCTAGGAATTGCTCTGTTTATTATTAGGGCCCGAGCACCGATGGTGTGAGGACCCTCTAGGAATTGCTCTGTTTATTATTATTATTATTATTATTATTCTCCGCAATGGATTGCATTTTTGAGGGCCTAAACATGCACGAAAACTCACGAAAATTTGCACACGCGTCAGAACTGGCGAAAATGTAAATCTGATATGCGTTTCAGAATTGGGCGGGGCAAAATGGCTCGATAGCGCCACCTATAAAGGTTCAACGGAGTGCGCCTCCCGCTACGTTTCACGTACGTGTACGAAATTCGGTACATGCATGTAATGACCCAATACCTACAAAAAAAGTATCTTGGAGCCATAGACAGTAAAAGAAATGGACACAGCGACCCCGTTGATTTCAACGGAGAGAGTTGAAGCTCAACATGGGCACTCACTTCCTGATAGCCAAGCGTTCTGCGCAGGCTCAAACTGAGCTTGATGACGTAGATGTCACGTGAGTAACCGAACTGACAGTTGTAAATCTTCTAGTAGCTGTGCCAAGACAAATCTGAATCAGCCGTAGACATTCACCCAATGTTAATCGTGCACATAGACGGCGAAGCGCGACCTGCAGCAACTTTTGGTAAGTATTCTGATTAATTATTTTGTCATTTTGCTTAATATTTATTTATTTAAAATGTCACGTCAGTACGCCATATTAAGTTAATGCTTTATATGAATAAGTTATGTAAAATTATATTCAAGAACTTATTAATTCATCCCCAATATGTATATGTAAGGAGATAGGCAAAGGCTAATTATTGCTAACTTAATGATAGTTAAGATTAGTAATTTAACTTAAACAAATGTAAGTTAAATGAGTCATATTTATTTAACAGCCCAATATAATATTACAATATATAAAGAATTGTGAGCTAGGTGTTAAATCATGTAGTTTTGGCATCATGGTCACAAACACTTGAACAAAACCGTTTTTCTTTATTTCACGTTATGTAGGCATTTTGCACATATGGCTTCCGAACGGGATCACATTCATCTTCAAGCGTAGATCTGTAAATAAATAAAGGAACAACGTTAACCGCGATAGACATTGAGACATTGTTTTCTTTCTTCTTCCATTGCCTGTAAAATTTCCTGATAATTAATTTCCCCAGTCCGTGGATAAATGTTACTTCACATGTATTCACTTGCCACATATCGAATTATTTCCAATTCCTCAAAAACGTTTAAATATTTTGTCGCGTTGCTTTTATGGACTCTGTCTATCTATGCCATGGGCTGGCTTTAGACAGTAAAAGACTGCCTGCGAGACTGTGCGAGCTTCTCCTCCTGTCTAAACGGTAATGTCTCTATTGTGCGACAAAGTCGCGTGGTTATGACGCAATTTTTAGCCTATTTTTACAAGAATGGCTTCTACGGGGCCATAACGTAAGATACAAAGTAATGGAGCCTTTTATACATTGTCGTGTTTCTTTAGAAATAAATAATGGACAAATGGAGTCTTTGGACGCCTGAGATGTAAAGTTATTCGCTGTCAAAGTGACGCCAAAATGAATGGGAGTCAATGGGATGCTAACAGCAGGTGATAGCCAGCTACAATGGCGGCCCCCGGCGGCAGCTTCAACTTCCGGCTGATGGATTACCCCCTTGCTTGGAGCGTATGCCTAAACACAACAGGAAGTCAGCCATTTTGATCTTCCTCTCTGATTTTTGTGCAGTTTTTGCCATTTTCAGGCCTCGTACTTTAACGAACTCCTCCTACAGTTTTAATGTGATCATCTTCAAATTTGGTGAGTTTAATCTTAAGGCCTTTGCGACGTTAAATTGCGAATATCTTGAGTTTTCGTCGAAGGGCGTGTCCTCGGCGGCCTGACAAATTTCGATGTTTCGCCATGAAACAGGAAGTTGCTGTAACTCAGGCAAACAATGTCCAATCTGCCCCAAACTTCACACGTTTGATAACAGTTCTGTCCTGAACACATGTCCATGCTCATATTCAGTTACAGTCATAGCGCCACCTGCTGGCAACAGGAAGTGACATGTTTAAAACTGTTGTGGACTCCTGATAATATAAAAAAGTGCCAGCAAGTGCTAAACATGCTAGCAACATACTAGAAACATGCTAAAACATGCTAGCAAACACTTAGCTAAGTGCTAAAGCATGCTATTACTAAAATTAAATAGGAATTTGCTGTAACTCAGGCATGGAATGTCAAATCTGCCCCAAACTTCACACGTTTGATAAGAGTCCTGCCCTGAACACATCTATATGAGAATATTCAGTTATAGTAATAGCACCACCTACTGGCAACAGGAAGTGACATGTTTAACACTGTGATGCAGTACTAGCAAGATATTTAAATATGCCATTGAGTTATAAACATGTTAGAAACATGTTAAAACATGCTAGCAATTCTTAGCTAAGTGCTAAAGCATGCTAATGCAATGAAACAGGAAGTTGTTGTTACTCAAGAAGGCAATGTCCAATCTGCCCCAAACTTCACATGTTTGATAAAAGTTATCTCCTAAACACATGTCCATGCTCATATTCAGTTATAGTCATAGCGCCGCCTGCTGGCAACAGGAAGTGACGTTTGACACGGTTCTGGACTCCTAATAGGTACATGCATGTAATGACCCAATACCTACAAAAAAGTCTCTTGGAGCGTATATCTAAACACAACAGGAAGCCAGCCATTTTGATCTTCCTCTCTGATTTTTTGCAGTTTTTGCCATTTTCAGGCCTCGTACTTTAACAAACTCCTCCTACAGTTTTAATCTGATCATCTTCAAATTTGGTGAGTGTAATCTTAAGGCCTTTGCGACGTTAAATTGCGAAGATCTTGAGTTTTCGTCGAAGGGCGTGTCCTCGGCGGCCTGACAAATTTCAAAGTGTTTCGCCATGAAACAGGAAGTTGCTGTAACTCAGGCAAACAATGTCCAATCTGCCCCAAACTTCACACGTTTGATAAGAGTCCTGTCCTGAACACATGACCTTGGTCATATTCGGTCAAAGCAATAGTGCCACCTGCTGGTAGCAAAAAGTGTGGCAAATACAAATTACTTTAACACAGTCCTCCTATATTTCCGTACTGCCCACTGTGCTCTGTTTTCCTAAAGCCGCCGGGTGGTGGTGGCACGGGTGCGAGGGCCCTTTTCATCGCTGCTTGCAGCTTTAATTTATATTTTATTTCTTATGCTATGATGCTTGTCTTTGTCTGATTAAGAAATTTCGTATTTTGTAGGGATGGGCATTTCAAGCTAAAATAATATTCGACGATCAGTGGGAATTATTTGATTATTATTCAAAAAACGCACCCCTGCCCTGCATGCTCTTCCACTCATTACTCATGACATTACAGTTCTCTGTTCAGTAGGCTAGGCCTTAGCCATTAAATAAAATGTATTTACTTTCATATTTATGTTTAAATAATATGTTATTTTTTAATTGCATCTATGTTGATTATATGAAAAGTTATGAGTAATCATAAGATGCGCATTATATCGGAAGACATAATTTTGACAACATTAAGTTTTGTTTTGTATAAAGCCTTTCTTTAAAGTGAAATTTGTTTTGTATAAATTGTATCTTAATTGTAATCAATGTTTCATCAACCATTTGCCTGGATTTAATAAATAAGAAGCAAATATAGCAGACATATAATCAGGCCATGGAGGCGCCGGCGCGATATATTTAGACCAAAGAAAAGGGTTGTCAAATACAGTTCGGGTCTTGCCTGCCCAGATTTATAGGGGTCCTATCCACCGTGATGTCAGCTGCCACCGAGCAGATTCTGGTAATGGAAGAAGTGAAAACCCTGTTGGAGAAAGGGGCCACAGAATTAGTACCTCCCCTCCAGCAGGGAAACCGGTTTCTACAACCGGTTTTTCATAGTTTCAAAGAAGGATGGGGGGTTGCGTCCCATTTTGGATCTGAGAGTTCTGAATGAGTTAGTCATGCAACTAAAGTTCAAAATGTTAATGTTGAGACTAATCATGCCACAGATCAGATCTGAGGACTGGCTTGTCACGATCAATCTCAAGGATGCAAACTTTCATATTTGCATCCTTCCATATCACAGGAAGTTCCTGAGATTTGATTTCGGGGGAAAGCTTACCAATATCGAGTTCTTCCATTCGGCCTAGCACTATCACCCCGTACATTAAATAAAAGTTATAATAGGCTAGATCACAGAGCGCGCTGTTCGTGTGGCGACCTGATGGCACAGAGAGTAGCGTGTTTGTTTATGCGTTTTATGCTTGTTTTTATGTATTTTTTTTCCCTCCCAAGTGGGATTGTAGTGTACAGTTTTTCATCCGTGAAGTGCGGACAATTTGTGATTCTAAGATACTCCATGCCAAATTTTTCCACGCCTATCTGTTAGCCGAGGAAGCTACTTGCAACAGCTGATTGAGCTAACCAACACCGGCTAGCTCACAAAGCCAACAATAGAGGAATTGATATTGCAATTCTCCTGCGGTTAACGGCATTCCTGTTATACTCCCTTGACGACTTCTGTTTCACATATGGATTATGCACTCCTAATGGACAGCGGATTACACACTCGAGGCACATTCTCTTGCAAATGCAACATTATTGCTCCCATGAAGTTGTGTTTTCTGTGAGGCTTCCAGATGAGATCCAGCGTGAACATCAGGACGATAAAGACACCACTTACAGGAGGAAGGTAACAAAGCGAGAAAAGAAGGGTGGAATTAGAGCTAGACTCAAAACGGGAAAAAATAAATATTGTGCACTTCCCTCTATTACATTAGCCAATGTGTGCTCTTTGCGCAAAAAAAAACTGATGAACTGCAAGCCAATGTCAATTACATGTATGAATATCGGACTGCATCTATTCGGGCATTTACTGAGACATGGCTTAATGCGAATAATACAAATGATTAACTGCATATTGATGGCTTAATCTCCCATACGTCTTGATCGAGATCCCATGCTCGTCTTCCCTCCTCTACATCCTCTACACAGATGACTGCAGGTCTACTCAGTCAAACTGTCACATTGTGAAATTTGCAGATGACACAGTCGTTCTGTCTCTGCTTTTAGGTTCCCTCCATGATCATAGTTCAGCTCTGCAGGAGTTTGTGAAGTGGTGTAAAAAGTCCTGGTTAGAGTTGAATTTGGATAAAACCAAGGAGATGATAGTGACCTTTTCACCAAAGCCGAGGCAGTTGACGGAGGCAGTCACCACTACCATCCAGGGAAAGCTGGTAGAGCTTTGTAAAAAAAAATGAAATGGACGTCGAAGATCTCAAAAATGAAGTTTATTACAGCATAGCAGTGGCAAGGTATACAAAGCACCTTGGGTTCATCAGTGTCAGACTGAACCCAGAACATCCCAATCTTAAACCTTTTATCCTGTTACAGTTTACCACTCATCATGTAAATGAAGTTTCTCTTGTTGTAACAGCTGTGTTCTGTATGTTAATAAAGTTGAGACACCCCATCGTCTGAAAAGGGTTCTCAGTGTCCCACACCCATTCCCATTCTACAATTGACTACCATTTGCTCAGGATGTGATCAACCCAAATGGTGAAGAAACAATATAACTTCACTTCCTTCATCTCTATGATAATTAAGCCATTTTCGGGATGAGCTCATTCTAAAATATATTTTGGAGTGGAATCTGGGTCGAGGAAGACTACAATATCTTACAGCTTGTAGAGGAGTATAAATACCTAGGGACTATTTTTTATAACCAGCTGAAGTTTTCGTTTATCACAGAGGAAATTCTGAAGAAATGCCATCAGCAGCAATACTTGCTCAGGAAATTAAAATCATTTGATGTGAACAAGGACATTTTAACCACATTTTATTATTGATTTATTGAAAGTGTGATGACCTTTTCCCTCCCGTTTTGGTTTTACTCCATTAATCTGCAAAACAGAAACTGCTTAAATCAAATTGTCAAAGTGTGTTCCAGAATCATTGGAAACCCCCTAGAGCTCTGTCCATCTTATGTGAACAGAAAACCTTGAAGACTGCCTGTAGGATCCTTCGTGATCCATCACATGCTATGTTTTTTATGTTTGAGTGGCTACCCTCAAGGCGCAGACTCCGCTGTCAAGTTTGTTAGACCCAGAGGAGGAAGGTGACCTTTGTCCCCAGGGCTGTCCTGCTACTAAACTCCAAGCCACCGTCCGACCCCCAAATCTTTGAACTGCACTAAAAAATGCCATAGACTGATGCACTCATCCTATCCACTTTTTATTCTTATTTTTTATATATTTATCTATTTATTTATTTATTGATGATGTACTGTGGGTAGTTGAATATATGCTGCTCTTTGTGTCATTTAAATTGCCCCTTGGGGATGAATAAAGTGATTTGAATTGAATTGAACTTTCACAAAATGCATAGATGCAGCTCTGGCGCCTCTGCGTCTGCAGGTATTCGCATCATGAACTACATTGACAATTAGTTGATTCTGGCTCAGTCGCATCAGTTGGCGGTTCGGCATTGAGATGTCGTCCTCGCCCAAATGAAAGAGTTGGGGTTACAGCTAAACGTCAAGAAGTGTGCTTTCTCCACTATAGAGGACCACCTTTCTAGGCGTGGATTGGGACTCAATGTCGATGCATGCATGCCTGTCACCGGCACGCATAGAGTCCATCCTTTCGGCTGTGAAAAGAATAAAGCTAGGCCAGTCACTCACTGTCAAACAGTTTCATAGGCGGTTGGGTCTGATGGCAGCAGCGTCCAAAGTGATACCTTTAGCCTCTCACGGATTGGGGAGCGATCCTAGAAGGACGCTCGACTCAGGGTCTGTGGAGGGACCACCATCTCTCATGGCATATCAATCGCCTGCCGTTTTCCTTGCTCTGAAGAACTTCCTCACAGATCTCAGGGGCCACAATATGTTGGTCCGCACTGGCAACACATCGGTGGTGGCCTATATAAATCACCATGGGGGTTTGCACTTGCTTTTACTCTGCAAACTGGTGTGCCAAATCCCTCTGTGGTCAGAATATAGGAGCAGACATGCTATCGAGGCAGGGGCTGAGGCCCGGGGAATGGAGGCGTCACCCCGAGGTGGTGGAGCAGATATGGAGGGTGTTCGGCCAGGCTCCAGTGGATCTGTTTGCGTCTCGAGAGACGTCTCACTGTCCACTCTGATTCTCCTTCACGCATCGAACTCCTCTGAGACTGGATGCTATGGTACAGCCGTGGCTGAGGATACGTTTGTATGTTTTTCCCCCGAACGCTCTGCTCCCGGGAGTTCTGGAGAGAGTTCGCAGATACCATCTATGCCTACTTCTTATAGCCCCACAGTGGCCGGGCCGAGTATGGTTCCCCGATCTAGTATCTCTCCTTGACGGACCTCTGCTGGAGTTACCTTTTCTCTCATATCAGAGTAAACAATGAAACTATTAGTGAACCTTTATTAATTGCACAAGCTTTCAGGAGGAATACAAACAGGAGGAATAGATCAATTTTGCTTTAATACTGTTACTCCAGCTGATGTTAAACAGGTTATTGATGGCATAAACTCTGGATGCAGTGCTGGCCAGATGGGCTGGAGATTAAGTTTTATAAACTCGCCTCTTGTGTTCTATCTTTCCCATTGGCTGATATATTTAATTTATCGTTGGCAACTTGTGAATTACCCAGTTCATGGAAATGCGCCAGAGTAATTCCTCTTCATAAAGGAGGTGATATCACAGATATTAACAATTTCAGACCTATTTCAATTATCAATAGTGTAACAAAAATATTTGAAAAACTAATTTTTAACCAACTTTCTAAATATCTTAATGACCAAAATCTATTATCTCCACATCAATCTGGTTTTCGATCAAATTTTTCGACCACCACTGCTCTTCTAAAATTCACAAATGACATACTGTCAGCAGCTGACAGTAAAATGTCGACAGGAGCTATATTTATTGATCTTACCAAAGCATTTGATATGATTGATCAATATCTTCTTTTGGATAAATTGTATGCTATTGAACTTTCCTCTGACTCTTTATTATTTTTTAATTCTTTTCTTCATCACAGAAGTCAGTGTGTTACTTTTCAAGGCAGCCAGTCAGGCTTTAAACATAGATAAAGGTGTTCCGCAAGGTTCAGCTTTAGGTCCTCTTTTATTTTCCATTTTTATTAATGATTTACCGCAAATTTGTTCAGACTGTTCAATTCATTTATATGCAGATGACACTGTAATATACTTTTCCAGTTCTGACATTCTTTACAAATGGACTTCAACCTAGTTCAGAAATGGTTTTCTTCTAATAAACTCTTATTGAACAGGAGCAAATCTAAAAGTATGTTGTTTTGCACTCGCCTTAATTCTTTACCTTTATCTAAAAATTGGTCTATTAGTTTTCAAGATGGAACAACATTAACAAAAGTAAGTATGCGGGCAATTGAAATCACTTTATCGCTCTGCTGATTGCTTTTCACAACAGGTTCGCAAAATAATTATTAGTCATTTAATATTTCCAATACTTGATTATGCTGATGCCATTTATGGGAACACCTCAGATTTAAATCTTCGTCCTATTTCTGTACTATATAATAGTCTTTGTAAATTTGTGCTTCGATGTCCCTACAGAACTCACCACTGTCAGTTGTACGAGTCCTTGAACTGGCTGGCACCCAAGTCAGGGAGGCATTTTCATTGGTCATTACTTATTAGGTGTTCAAGCACGAAGTGCTGAAAACCTATTGTATTTGTACTGATTTTTATTATTATTATTCTCCGCTAAAACGCATCGTGCAGACCAAACCGTAAGTGCTAGAGACTTGAAACTTTGTCAGATGGTAGTACAAAAATCGAGGAGAGGTTATCAAATTATGAGCCCGATTGGCCCATAGGTGGCGCTATAGCAACCAATTGCGCAAAACTGCTCATAACTCCTAGACCGTATGTCGTAGACTCAAGTGTCTTATATCTCTGGAAAGCTGGAAACCTGAAGTAAAAAACGTATATCTCCGATTTCATTTCCGCCATGATAGATTTTCCGCCATTTTGAATTTTGTCGAAAAACTACTTTTGCGAACTAGTCCCTGGTTTTTCGCCCGATCGGAACCAAACCAGTGCCAAAATGTTCTCTGGAGTCTGAATATCAATAATTATCGAAAAAAAGTTGAAATTTTGATTCACGGTCGCTAGGGGGCGCAAAATGAACGTTGTGGGCGGAGCCTATTTTACTAAAATGGCTATAACTCAAGAAGTAAATGAGATAGCTTCACCAAACTCGGTACACATGTGAATAAGTTCATTCTGAGGTCACAGTAAAAAAATCGCGACGATTGGGCACTAGGTGGCGCTATAACATTAAAAAAACATAAATAGGGCTATGACCACCTGACCGTTGGTCCGATTGACTTGAAAATTGGTATGCAGTGTCTTGGTCCAAGGCCCCATGTATGTATAAAAGGACATTGGCGTATCTCAAAAAACATGGCCGCCATCGGCCAATGAAGTTTGAGCACCTGTGAGACGAGGTTATCGGAGGCCGATCGGAACGAAACTCGATGGGCATGTTCGACTCATGGCCCAAGAGGTCTGTAAGAGTTTTGAAAGAAATCGGCCACTAGTTGGCGCTAACAAGTTTTACGGCTCTGTAATCACGTGGTGTGGCACACATCCCCACAAAATGCATATCATTTGATAGATCTCCTCATGCTGAACAACTTTGCCTCTTGAACCATTGCTGTCAATCACATCGTTCATTAAATATTCACGAATATGTTAAAAACCTACTTTTGCGAACTAGTCCTAGGTTTTTCGCCCGATCGGAACCAGACCAGTCTAGGACAATTCTCTGGACTCTCTAGATCAATAATTATCAAAAAAAAGTTGAACTTTTGCATTTGGGTGGCTGTAACAGGGTCATTTATAAAATGGGCTTGTCAAAATACACTCAAAAGCCTATAAATCATAAATAAAAAATCAGAACTTCACAAAAATTCATGAGCATATGTGTCATAACAATGTGAAGAAGCATGCAAAGTTTCATGGAGATCGGACCATAGGTGGCGCTATAACTGTTAAAAAGCTTTAAAACCATATATTTCCAATGGTAAATTGCCTGTATTGGCTGTAAATGGTATTTTCCATCTATGATCATATAATTTTCAAATCATAATGTTTAAAACCAGTGCAGTACAATTCTCTGGACTCTCTAGATCAATAATTATCAAAAGAGGTATAACTTCTTCATTTGGATGGCTATAATAGGGTGTATAACAGCCAATAAGTGGTATTTTACTGCCTCCTGCTGTCATTTCATTATACTACTCCCTAATATTGTTATATATAATTCATATTTAGACTTTATAAAATCATTATTTTAACATTTACAATCACATTTTGTTCAAATTCATTGTATTATTCACAATTGTGTCACAGGAAGGCTGAAAACGAAAGTATAACGTTAGGCCACGCCCTCCCAGTACAAATTCAATCATAACTCGAAAACGGAAGCTCCCTGCACGCTCAAATTTGGATGGTAAAGTCCTCTATTGGGCCTTGATCGAAATCTATCGTCGCGGGCCTCGGGAGCGCCCCCCCGCGGATCGCTAATCCGAGAGACCCCCGACTTTGAACGGCTGTAACTCCCGACCCAGACCACCTAGATTCTTGTGTGATAGCTCGTTGGAAAGAGCCCGTCCTCGTCTAGCTTCGATTCGAGTTTGGTGCGATTTGGCCCGGGCATTCCCGAGATATAAGCCCCAAAAGATATGCCTTTCAACTGGCATAAGTCACGGCCCCGATCGGCCACCAACACCGGGATGGTCTCGTTCAACAGAGCTCCTCGGACACTATCTAAGTTCTGAGTTTCAGATTTTTTCACTTTCTCGTTCCGGAGATATAAGTGAAAAACCAAATTTCCATTCATTCATTTCAACTCTATATAGGCTGTAATACCACTGTTGTCCACTAGAGGGAGCAGCAGTATTAGACATGTTTAATCTTTTTATCAGCTTTCAGCATTGGCTTACAAACAAATGCTTAAAGCTATTTTTTAAAATTAGTTTTATATTATTACATCACAAAGAAATATGTGAAATGCTTATAGACCATTAAAAGAGAGTTTCACAATGACATATCCCAAATGTGTGTGTGTGTGTGTGTGTGTGTGTGTGTGTGTGTGTGTGTGTGTGTGTGTGTGTGTGTGTGTGTGTGTATAAGCATGCATTATGGAGTTAACATGAAAAAACTACTTTGCTTTAGTGTAGAATACTAATGAAACCAAGTAGTTCAAAATGAAAGTGAGCCAATAAGTGGTCTTCTACTGCCCTCTGCTGGCCATTTTACTTCTTAAAGCTATTTTTTTATTATTATGATGGACTGGTAATATAGTTTAATATTATTAAACTATATTACCTAAATATTCAACTAAACTAAATTAGATTTTATCAACTATATTAAACTAAATTAGATTTTCACAATAACATCCCAAAAGTGTGTGTGTGTGTGTGCAAATGTCTACATATGAGTGCAAAAGCATCTCTGAAAACACTTTATTAATAAGCAGAATGACCAGCAGATGGCAGTAGAAGACCACTTATTGGCTCACTCTCATTTTGACAGACTTTAATTTCACCAGTATTCTGAAGCAAACCAGTTTTTCCATGTTAACTATTATAAGACAATAATTTTTTGTCAGAGTTTATCACTTTTTTATTGACACTTCAAATCAATGCAGCAATGTGGTAAATCATGATAGAAACATGGTAAATCATAGTAAAAAATACTATTACATGGTGTATCATGGCAAATCATGCTAGCAATGTGATGAATCATGGTAAATCATGCTACAATCCTGGTAAATCATTCTAGAATGTGGTATATCATGGTAAATTATACTATAACATGGCAAATCATACTAGAATGTGTTCAATTGTGGTAAACCATGCTACAACAGGGTAAATCATGGTGAATCATACTAGAACTTGGTATATCATGGTAAACTATGGTAAATCATGCTAGATTCATGGTAAATCATACTAGAACATGGTAAATCATGGTAAAACTATGGCAAATCATGCTAGAATCATGGTAAATGGTTTTCCATCTATTATGTCAGTGGTTACATGCTTGCTAAATGTCTTTAATGCTTATGTGCTAAAATGGCTTAAATGCTTGAACACCGCTAAATGCTGCTAGCAGCTTTAATTTTTAAATGCATTCATTTTAATTTCCCTTCATATCTGAAATATTACCTAATTCCTTTTAACACTCAGTACAATTTAAGGCACACGGATCAGTTATTTTTTCATACACCCAGAATTAATAAAGAATTAGGACGTCGTGCATTTAAATGTAAAGCTCCATCAGATTGGAACAATCTTTCCTGTTCGCTCAGATCCATAACCTCTTTTTATGTTTTCAAATCATCTCTTTTTACTCATCTTCAAACAATATGTTCTTGATTCCTTTTTTTTTTTCCTTCTATTTAGATATCTGTATGGGTTTATGGATGTTTGTAAGCATATCCATATCTTGTTTGTGTATTTTCATTTTTCGCAGATGGTTTAGTGACCTGTTTTTGATGATGGTATGGGACAAATGGGATGGGAGTAAGTTTATGGGAGCATTGTTTGAGTGTATGTTTATAAATGAGAATGTCAATGTATCTAAATGTTTGTAATAGTCCTGTGTTGTATTTACTTTATTTATGATTTTTGATTATGACCTTGTTTGTTGTAAAGAAGGGACCCCCTCGAAAATGAGATGGTTCATCTCAAGGGGCTATCCTTGAAATAATATTTCAAAAAAGAAAATTACCCGTCATGAGGGACCTTCTGTCCCAAGCAGGGGGCTCTATCATTCACCTCCTTCCAAAACTGTGGAACCTCTGGGGGGCCCAGCTCATAGGGACAGGTCTCTCAACTGAGGTTGTGGAGACCATTCTACACTCCAGAGCTCCCTCCACGAGGAAACTTTATGCTCTGAAGAGGAGTCTTTTCACTTCATGGTGTAGTGACCGTCAGCTGGACCCAGTTAACTGCCCGGTTGTTCCCGTGCAGGAGCGGTTCACTGCAGGTCTTTCCCCGTTCACTTTAAAGGTTTATGTGGCGGCCATAGGTCCATACCACATTCCTTTGGGTGGAATGTCTTTACCCAAAGACCCCTTGATAACTTGTTTCTTCTGTGGTGCTCAGAGGCTGAGGCCTGCAGCTCGTACCAGGGTGCCGACATGGGATCTGGCCATTGTCCTTCAAGGCCTTTCCCTGGCTCCCTTCGAGCCCATTGAGGAGGTTCCAGCCAAGTTTCTGACCTTAAAAGCTTTGTTCCTCCTTGCTATCACTTCTCTCAAAAGAATAGGAGATTTGCAAGAATTGTCGGTTTTACCCTCATGCTTGGAATTTGCACCTGGTATAGTCAAAGAATTTCTTCACCCTAGACCAGGCAATGTTCCTAAGGTCCCCACTAATGTGAGCAGTTGTCTGAACAATTGTTTGTGTGTTTCGGGGCCCCCTAACAAAGGGGCCCCTTCATCTAAGCCAGCGTTTCTCAAAGTGTGGGGCGCGCCCCACTGGTGGGGAATAGAGACATGACAAGTGGGGCGCGACAAACAGGAGGCAATTTTGTCATTTTTGTGCCTATATCTATTAAGTCCTTTATTTATTGACCATACACTCAAAACAAAACAACGACATATTTAAATGTAAGCCTTACTTAACCTTATCATACACGTAATTTTAAAACATTCTGTCTGACCCGTTAGCGTGAGATTTTCAAGGCGACCATTACTTTGATCGTATCACTTTATGGTTTCCATGGTGATGAGTCATTGCTTGTCATGTGACACACCAGTCACAATAGCGCTGAATGACTGATGATCTGTTTTTATTTTATTTTTCCTTTTTTATTCAAGATATACACAAATTTGTTAGCTGTAATTGGAAATATCTGTAATTCCGATTGTCAAATATGTGCAAGTGGATGTTTTGTTGTTTAAACACCTTTATACTTGAAAGTTACATATACAATGTGTATCTGATGTGTGTCGTCTAATTATAATGGAAAGGATTATTATTGCCACTTCCATAGCCATAAGTGTGTATTTTACAAACTCTAAATGTATTGTTTTTTAGTACTTATGTGAACTTAAATGTCTTAACTGCATTTCTTGTTAGGTGTGGAATTATGGTTATGTGATTTTTGTATAATGTCTATGCCATAGATGTTTCTTTTGTTCTCACTCGGCACATCTTAATCTTTTATCATTGTTCTTTTGTGTTTATTTAGCCATTGCTAAGAACTATACTTATCCTGTTCTACTTGATTCCCATCTCAGCACTGGAAAAAGGGCACGCAGGAACTTATCAACAATTTTGAGACACAATTTTGAAAATAAAACAGGATTGATGATGTACCAATTACCTTCATGCAATCCCAGTGAAACAATCTCAATTCCACCTGAACTTAGAGATTCACTATCATACCTCGACATTGTATGGTCCGATATGTTTGAGGCTGAAGAGATAAACCCGGACAGAGCCAGACAGCAAGAGCTCGACTTTCTCCAAGGAGCCCCACCAACTTGGCTGAACTTTTACACATTGACAAACTTACCATTGGTCGAAAGGGACGGCTTTAATTATTTAATACAGTTAATCGAGAGGAAAAAAGATAAACGCTGTCTTATCAGTGATGTTTCTTTACGATACCAGCCTGGCAGTGGAGGATCAACCCTCGGCATGCAGGTGCTTTGGCACTTCCGGAGAGATCTCAGATGTGCCAGAGTCATCGATTCTGACTTCGACACCAAAGAGCTGTCGAAACAAGTGCTGGACCTTTTTCTGCTGTCTAATGAAGAACATGCAGAACAAGACCAGAAAACTGTGCTGCTGCTACTAGACACCAAGGACGAGCCTTTCAAGAATGAGCTCAGGGAAAACCTGATTAAAGAAATCCATAATAGGGATATTAACACTCAAACTCCAGTTGTGATCATTTTGAACTGGAACACTAAAGACTTCAGTCTAAAAGACACACTGATTCTTGGTTCCAAACCCTCTGAAGAGAAAATCAAACAATTGAAGGAAAGACTTCTGCAACAGATCCGACTACAGAGAAAAAGCCAGTGGAAAGTTACAACCATAAATCTGTTGTGCGATGAAGACAGCGGCGGATCAGCACTGGCCAGAGAGATACTGGAGGAGTTGAGCGACGAGTTCACATGTGAAACCTGGACAGACCCGTTCAAAACTCAGATTTCAGAAAATAAAGATGAGTTTACAAGAGAGATTGAAAATATGACGGATAAACTGCACGGAAAATATATAACACATAAAAAACCTGTGCTTCTCCTGTTGGATAAAGATGACAAGCCACACCGTCACTTATTAAAGAATCTGCAGTCAAAGCTTGAGCAAGATCAGACCGACGGTCCTGCATTCATCATTATTAATGCTGTCAGGAAGAGTGTTGTTCGAGGGCAAGGCCCTGTGAAGCTGAAACTGGAGCTCTTACCAGAGGAGAAGGAGAGGTTTGCTCAGAAAAAGCTGGAGATTGAAAAAAAACACAAGGAAATGTCAAAAACGTTTCATGCCTTTAACATAATGCAGGGAGGTTTCCAGAAAGAGCATGCAGAGAAAGTGATCACTGGAGAAATGGTCAATCACATTGAGAAGGACAAAACGTCCACCAGCACAAAACTTCTCAGTTTTTTGGCTTTGATAAATTCATATGTCCCGGATTCACACTTGTCGAAGTCTTTGTGCGAGAAATTCATTGAGCAAACAGAATGGCCCACTGATGAGGGAAAACCTTCGGTGGAAGATATAATGAAGCCTTTCATGGATCTCATAGTCATTTTCTCTGACGGAGAGGAAACCGCAAACTGCTTACGTCTGAAACATCTGATGATTGCTGATGCATGTCTGAAAATGGTCACTGAGAACAAGCTGACAAGATTTGACATCACTCTTGACTTCTTGAACAAGATGGTAAATGCAAATGAGAGTAATTATAGGAAAACCTGCGAGAGATTGTTGTTCACAAGACCTGAGGGTCTGACAGAAAAGGAGAAGTTTTCCAGACTGAATCTTGACATCATGAGGGAAGGTAAAACTAACGAATGCATTAAATTGTTGGAGAGAGCTTCACACGTGTTCTCCACAGACCCTTTTTACCCTCAAGCACTTGCACGTTTGTATTATATCAAGGTTACTGAGGAAAGCAAATTTTGTGAGGCAGAAAAATGGGCAAAAAAAGCAATTGAAAGAGACCCCAAAAATTCTCATATTAGGGACACATTGGGGCAAGTTCACAAAAACCACTTGTCGAGGATCTGGATTGGAAGTATATGGATTAACGTGAAAAAAACACGTACAGACACGCGTTTGCGTATTGCACAGTCTGCCATTAAAGCATTTGAAGATGAAGAGAAAGCAGCTGAAGACGAGTTAGATGACAGATTCACCAGATTCACTAACAGGGGCCACTTTGGTTTTCTACAGGTTTGCAAGGAGATTTATGATTTCATCAGTCCAAAAAATCCTCTTGAACAAAAATACCATGATTTCATCAATGGTCTCAGAGGTAAAGTTGAGTCTAAGTATGATTTCTTTGAACGGTACCTGACATTCTCACGCCCAAGCAACAAAACAGAGGAACCAGAATACTTCCGTAGAGATGTTGAGGATTGCTACAAGCTATACTTTACACAAGGAACGCAGACTGAAGAAGAGACCCTGAATGAGAGAAAACAGAAGTCTTTTGCAGGAATGCTTCATTTCCTAAAATCTGACATCAATGTGCTTAAACAGAATTTGAGTGCGATTGAAAAACCCCAGTCTGAAGATGAAACCCAAACCGTCCTCTACATTCTTGCCAACCTCATCTTGAGTCAGGCTGGTGAACCGGCTGGAGAAACAGAAGAGCTTCAGGACATGTTACAGAAACTTTGGTGGACAGAAGCTGAAGGCAGAAGCCCAGAGTTTTACCTCTTGGTCCTTTTGCTCTTTTGGCCTGATGAAGAAAAGCCAAACCCTCCAAACCTTGGAGACTGTGTGCAATATATGAGTCAGTCATACAAGGAGACGTATCAGAAACATCTTCGCCGTCGCACCCTGGTTCCTCTGTTCTTCTACGGGAAAGGAGAAGGCTTGCAGAGACTCGTTCATGCCTTAAACCCACATCAGAACGGCTTGGAGAGACCAGTTCCCTCAAGACTACACCAAACAGATCAAGAGCTCCTCACTGAAGGAGATGAGAGAGAAGTTGAATGTCTTCAGCGAATCGATGGGAATGTGGAGAATCATCGAGTGTTTGCTGTTAGAAATGGGCAACAGATTGAAGTCAACGCCTACAATCAGGCCAGCGTTTGCAAACAAGGACATGTGTCTTTCTACCTCGGCTTCACAATCAGAGGACCTGTCGCCTACAACATCACATATCACAACTGTGAGTATATGCTTTATATTTCAGACTCATAAATCACATATTTGCCAAGCATTTGTCAGTAGTGAAGTTCAATTGTGTTCAAATGATATACAGTCAAAACAAAAATTAATCAGACATAATTTTTTTTACTAGTGTGTGCAGGACACTATAGTTTATTTACGTAAGTGAGGAGAGCAAAACTGGTATTATCTAATTGTGTAGTTAAATTTAAGAGCTGACAGATATTCAACATAATTCATCTACGAGAGTCTAACAGAAGGATGGACAAAACCAGTGAAATATCAACTGATTTAATAACTCTGAGTACTTGTCTTTTTTATTCTATAAATATTTTATTACCATTTTCTAACCTATCCCGAATAAACTGTGATAGTGTGAGAAATGTTGAAGGTGTCTGAACAAATTAAGTTTTGACTGTATGTAATGCATCAATTGTATTTAACTTTCAGTGAAAGATTTGATTCTTTGTTTCTCTGCAGAGTTTATGGATTATCGAATGCTGTGATTCAGAGTATAAAATGATCTAAATGACGTTCTTCATTGACTCTGAAAATGCTGAACATTGCAAGTAGACAATTAGATAATGATTAATAGTTATTAAAAGTTCAGTCTGTAATATTCACCTATTTCCAGAGAGAAAAATGTGAAAAACATTATTTATAATTCTGGTGGTGGGTCTGTAAATTAAAATTATTGTTAGTTTTGACCTCTTAATATTTTGGAAGTGAAAATAAATGCTGTTGGGAAACTTCCTTTTTATTCATGTCATTTACATTTGAGATGCATTTATAATCGGTTGTGGATAATGTATTCCAAAATAAGTCATTTCACAATAACTCTTGCTTTATCTGAACTAGGGGTGTAACGATATTCAAACCGAACCGAAAAACCGCGATACAGAACCCACGATATGTACATGGCGTACCGAACACGCTCCACCCCCTGCTGCTCACTGGACCTCATGCCTTATGTGTACAGTAAGAACGAATTCAGTTTTGTAGCCTAACCACCATTAACACCATATAATAGCAAGCTCCGTGTTTTGTTACTTTCGATAATAAGCAAGATGTAATCTCTCAAATTCTGTCTATTTGATCACGAAATTAAAACAATAAATGCCGTTTTGGCGCTCTGTGATGTGGCGTGACAGATCACTGTACTAGCTCCTCATTTCAAGCGGCAGCGCAAGCGTGAGTAAACGCCATCATCTCTTCCTCAGTTACAGAATAAACATGAATGGACACTTGAAGGGAAGTTGAAAAATACAGTATACTTACTGAAAGACATCATAAATCGTGTAATCGCTCAATCAGTGTTTCAGCAGAGGAAAGACATCAATAAAACAGCTTAGTTTTTCACATAGCATTATATTTACCTTATAACAGTCCCAGCTTCTTTGCACTGGTCACGCTACATTTCCAAGGGGGTCACCTTGTTTGCAATGCTCAATGGGTCTTAGTTAAAAAAGATCTAAAATAAACTCTTATACAAATAAGTGAAGGGTTTTTCTTTCTTCATATATTCAAAGCTTTACTCATTCATTTTCCAAAAACACAATATATCACAGCACATACATCTGTATACAGAGACAGATTTCATTCATGAGCCAGTCTATACATATGGGTGTATCGAAATGTCCAACACAGTCCTCAATGACCCCAACAGTTCAGAAAATGAAAGAAACCAGTCTTATCTGTAGTTCGACCATCCGTGCAAAGGTGGATAGTGATGAATTAGAAGGTTGTCCAAGCCTAGTTGTTTGGAGAGTCGTAATGTTCTCATCATACGAATCAGAAAAACTGCATCAGCAGTATAAACAGAGGGTCTGGTCATAAACACTTGACGGTATCCACAGCTGATGAGCAATAGTTACATCCCAAACAAACAACTATAAGGCAGTGTCAAACATACCTGTTTGAGCAGGAAACAAACAGTTTCTCAAACAGGATTGAGAAACAGATTTCAAACAACCATAAGGCAACATCAAACAGACCTAAGCACTTACTCTACTGCTTCCTGTTTTATCTCATACAATGTGCCCTCTTGTATCCCCCTAGTGGTTAGGAAACAAATAGTACCCCCATTTGGAATAAAAGAAACCCTGTGACAGGCGTTGACACCCTGTTACAACCTCAGCAGGCTAGTCATCCAAATGAACTCTTGCACTAAATAAATGCACTATATTAGCCTATATATTAGGCTATATTTTACTTAACCTGTTAATGAAATTTTGATTATTTAATGTGTTTAAAATATCTTTCATGAAAATGACAGCAACTGTAAATTATTATATTTCAACAACGAATTAGAGTAAAAACATAAGTTAATGCAAAAACTGACTTATGTTCAATTTACCTGTTTTCATACAATGTGTTGGGTGTTGATTATTATATTTAAAAAATAAATATATTTATCTGAATTTAGGCTAAAAGTCTAGGCTCTGTTGTTAACCTTATTTAGGGCTCCCTATATAGTTTACTGCATTAGCAGATCTTTTTGTTTTTTAATCCTTGCGAAACGTTTAATTGTAATTGAATTAATTTAAACCACTGTTTAAAAAAAAAAAAAAAAGCAATTTTAACCCTACCGAACTGGACCGAGACGTCAAAACCGTGGGAAGAACCGAACCGTCAGTTTTGTGTATCGTTACACCCCTAATCTGAACACCAGGCCAACAAGTTTCCGCTTCATCACAATCCCCATCAGTGAATTGAGTTGATTATTATTTATGCGCAATATGTAACTTTTATGCATGTTTTCAGTTGTGGTGCGGCTACATTTGCTCCAATAAAAGTAATATAACATTATCACTTCCTGTCTCTGAATGTGGCTAAAGTAAAACATTACAGCAAGTCCAAAATAAGTAAATGATGTCTGTATTCTGTATTGTTCATAATTATAATCTCAGCAGCTGCTCTTCGTGTTTAGACTCAAATGCTGGTTTGAAAACACAGACCAAGTTTCCACTTCTTACTCCTCCGGTTCTTCTCGAATCCGCATCTCTGGAAAACAAAGACTGTGGAAGATTTTCCCTTCCGCTCCTCTCTTCAGTTTACCTGCGTCGCCTCATAAACGCCTCCTGAGTTTGGGCTTTGATTGCTGGATTAGCCTCATCTCATCAATTAATGATCTAAGGGCTTTTAAACATTTTGTTTTAAAGGTTAAGGAAAGTACTAATAGGCTTGTTTGAGATGCGCCTTGCCTTGCCTGAAATGTAGTGGAGAGTAGCGGCTGCAGTGAGGGGAGGAGTGAAAAAAGCGCAGGCAAGCCGGACAGTTCTCTCTTCTCGCAGTGGATCCCTGCGAGATCAAGGATGGATATCGGGGGATTCACGAGATTCACGCTCGTGCACAGTGTTGCTAATAAACTGGATGTAATTTAAGTTCGGTTGCTTTTATATGAAAATAAATATAATGAACAAGACACCCAAAGTACTTGTTATTTAATTCCATTCCAAATGAGTGTTTATCAATCATTTTTTCTTTAATACAGACATAGGCTATGTGTTTTTTTTTGTGTGTGTGTGTGTGTGTGTGTGTGTGTGTGTGTGTGTGTGTGTGTGTGTGTGTGTGTTTTATAATAAAATGACATTGCATAACCAATAGAGATCGCACTGTCCGAGAGTTTGGGAATATTCACAGATAACATATACACATAAAACATGATATCCGAGTTTTAAAATCAAACATTTTAAAAGAGAACAATACATCACGGTTGTTTAAACCAATCAACATTAAGCTGTGTCGTCAGCAAGTCGTTTCCCATCATGCTTTTGATCAGCGCAGTCGGTGGAGAGCACCACCACTGCGCGCGACTGCAGAATCCGACACTTCCGACACGCAGCTGTTTCCACTCACCCTGTTAGTATCTGTGTATTTATACTCTGTCTGTTCAGTCATTGTCACGGAGTCCTTGTTTTATGTCACCTCACTTCCAAAGTCTGTATCTGCCCGGTTCTGATTTGTGTTTTGGATTGCCTTGTTGGATTTTTGACCTTTGCCTGGACTGGTTGTGAGTACGGATTACCCAAATAAAACACTGCAATTGGATCTATCGTTTCTCGTGTGAGTATCGTGACACTTGCTTGCTTTCCCTTCATGAACTTCAGTTCCCAACACCCATCCCTATAGCCTCATTATTGGTTGGTCTCTTGCACCAGTGTGTTATTATCTCGTTTAATCGGGTCTGTTTAAGATTATTGTTTCCACTCACCTTCTGAAGTCTTGTATGTTGTTACACGGCATTTCTGAGTGTTTTCCTGGGTCTTGGTTGTTTGATTCTCTGCCTGTTTTCAGAATTTTCTGCCCTGTTGCTTATTTCAATAGTTTGCCTCTGTATTTGAGTATCTGCTCGTTATATGGATCACCATATGGATTGTCCCAATAAAGCTGCATGTGTGAATCTTTAACCCAAGTGTCGAATCAGTCTGTTACAGTTACAATACATAATATTTCACAGATGGTGATCAAATTTATCAGTACAATATTTGTTGTTCTATGAGCAATGACTGTAATGCCAGTGACAAATAATATCTTGTTTAATAAATGTACATGCTAAATAATATATATAGTATGTGTCATGCCAGCTGTTAATTTGAACTAATTTGATAAGATTAAATTAGATCCAGGGCCAACAGTCCATTTATGATTTAATTATTTTGAAACTAGTTTGAACTTAAGTTATGTGTAATCAACTTTGTGTCAAAAAATTGTGTTCATGCAACAAATTAAGTTCCTCAAACTCAGTGCAGTTTGTTGTTCGAATACAATTTAATTAGAAGTTGTCAAAAGTATTTTTGTTGAGCCAAAACATTTGTTTTAAGAGTGTATTCTGTGATTGGGATGGGAAAATCCCCAAAACATTAGCAAAATAAAGAAAAACATCTCAGGTTACGCATGTAATCCTGGTTCCCTGAGAGGGAACGAGACGCTGTGTCGAGACGCGGTGGGACCGCCCTGCGTGATTGCGTCATGAAGCAAGTGTATAATCAGTCCAACGGAGAGACGAGACGTCATAGGCGGGTGATGTCATCGACCAGGAAACTATAAAGCACACCTGAAATCAGACCGCGACAGCTTCTGATAAGCCTGAAGCAAGTCGATCAGGGCATGCAGGGAGTATGGTAGGGCGACGCAGCGTCTCGTTCCCTCTCAGGGAGCCAGGGTTACATACATAACCTGAGACGTTCCCTGTTAAGGGAACTCGAGCTGCGTCGAGACGCGGTGGGAACCCCATACCCACTACGCCATAATGACGAATGCCCATTCTGTGTGAAGTCAAAGCACACACTAAGAAGCATGCACCCTAGACCCTGGAGTGGAGCCAAGATCCAAGTCATAAAATCTAACAAATGTAAGTGGCGAGGACTAGCCTGCCGCATCACAAATGCCATGAAGGGAAACTCCCGAGATTAATGCCATAGAGGCAGCCATACCCCTCTAGAATGAGCCTGGACAGCCAAAGGTGAAGGCTGTCCGGCCACTCCATAAGCAATTGAGATAGCCTCAACTACCCACTTGCTCATCATCTGTTTAGATGCAGGGCAACCTATCTTAGGTGACCCGAAGCAGACAAATAATTGTTCTGATATACGCCACTGAGCAGCTCTGTGGACATACGCATCCAAAGCCCGGAAAGGGCATAACAGATTAAGTTGTTCCTGATCTGGGATATTAAAGGTGAAGGACAGAAGGCCTGCAGCACAAATGACCCACACATTTAGTAGGGACCTAAAAATACTATCACCATACAAGGTGCAAATCCAAGTACGTGCAGGCCTCAGCCTCATGTACCACGGAGAAGACGAAATAAAGGATCTCTCCTCAGAGATAACCCAGCAAAGAAACATTCATTACAGAAATCAAGTACTGTACCAACAGGGAAGAAACAAGATTCAGAAGGCGTTCTCTGCACCAGGCAGAGAACAGTTTCATATCAATGTATATTTAGTCTTCTCGTGGAGGGAGCTCTAGACTGGAGTATGGTCTCCACGACCTCGGTCGAGAGACCTGAATCTATGAGCTGGGCCCCCTCAGAGGCCGAGCCCACAGTATCCATAACTCCAGAGCTCCCAGGAGCAAAGATATCAGGAAATGCGTACAGGTGTAGCATCAACCACACCTAATACAACACATCCAGTCCGAGCTGGATGCGTGAGGGAGAACCACAAAGGGCAATGCATTGTACAAACGATGCGAAAGGTCAACTTGAGTTTGACCGAAGTTCTCCCTAAGAAGCTCCACCACCTCGGGGTGAAGTCTCCATTCCCTGGGCCTCAGCCCCTGCCTCAACAGGATATCTGCTCTGATATACGAGACCATCAGTGTGTTGTCCGGACCCTTCGCCGAGCGACCACTCATGATCACCCCCGACTTGTGAGGGAAGCATCCGTCGATAGCATTATGCATCGACAAGAAGCCCCCAACACTGGGCCTGGGCGAGGAACCAAGGTTCTTCCACATGACCGAGGCACGTAGGCATAGCCGCGTGACCTTGATCATGCGAAAATGGATTTCCCCTTGGAGAAAACCTCTTGGTCCTGAGCCACCACTGCAGGGGTCTCATGTACAGAAGGCCAAAAGTAATTACGTTGGACGCAGCTGCCATGAGACCCACCAGTCTGAAACTGTTTCACAGTGAGTGACTGGCCTAGATAAACCCCATTTACGGCTGTGAGAATCACATAAATACGTGCTGGAGACAATTGTACCCGCATCGTTGTCGAATCCCATATTACAGCTAGAAAAGTGGTCCTCTGAGCTGGGAGGAGCACACTCTTCTTGGCGTTGAGGGGCAACCCCAACATCTTTAAATGAGACAGAACGACATCTCGATGCCGAACTGCCATATGCTCAGATTGAGCTAGGATCAACCAATCGTCGATATAATATAATACGCGAATGCCCTGGAGTCTCAGAGGAGCCACAGCTGCATCCACGCATATTGTAAAGGTGCGGGGTGATAACCTAGGCCGAATGGAAGAACCCAATACTGGTAAGCAAACCTCAGGAACCTCCTGTGATGAGGATGGATAGATAAGTAAGCGTCCTTTAAGTCTATTGTGACAAACCAGTCCTCGGACTGAATCTGTGACACAATCATATTTAGCGTAAGCATACTTGAACTTGAGATTCTGAAACCTGCTGTTTAATCGATGCAGGTCTAGAGTGGGACGCAACCCCTCATCCTCTTTCGGAAACAATGAAGTAATGGCTGTAAAACCCTGACTGTCTGCTGGGAGGAGGAACCCCTTCCACAGCTCCTTTTGCAGAAGTGTCAGTACTTCCTGCTCCATAACCAAAGCCTTGCTGGGGGTCCACCACAGTGGGGAGGACCCCTAGAAATCTGGGCAGACGAGAACCGAACTGAATTCTGAAACTCTTTTCTATAGTGTGCAGGACTCACTGAGAAATATGTGGCAGAAATTCTACTAGGGGAACCAGTCTCTCAAGACTGGCCTTTGGATTTGGTTGAATAGTCACTACGGTGCCCTAAAGCGGCGAACCGGCAGGGAACAACCGAACTGACCGTTCTCAGAGGATCGTATGGGGACGCTGACACCTCAGTGCCCTGAACGGCGAACCGGCAGGGAACAACCGAACTGGCAGCGCTGCGACCCTCCTCAGAGAGTTGCACCCCAGCGGGCGCCGAGGAGAAACGATTTCTCAAAACCGCTCCTGCCCCGGAGGAGCCCTCAGAAGCCTGATAGCCTTGTTTTTTGCGACAGGACTTCTTGTCTAAGCTTTATTAGAGATGACGACAGTCCTCAGATCTTGCCTACCTCTAACTAGCTTAGTTCCTACGATCCTCCTCAGAGGATCGTTGGAAAAAGCAGGCACCTCGGCACCCTGAAACGGCGAACCGGCAGGGAAACTGAACTGACTGCTCTACGACCCTCCTCAGAGGATCGTTTGGGGACACTGACACCTTAGTGCCCTGAACGGCGAACCGGCAGGAAAACCGAACTGGCAGTGCTGCGACCCTCCTTAGAGAGTCACACCCCAGAGGGCGCCGAGGAGAAACGATTTCTCAAAACCGTCCCTACCCCGGAGGGGACCACCCTTAGAAGCCTGATAGCCTCGGCGTCAGGGCTTCTTCTTTGTCCAAGCTATTTAGAGATAAAACAGTCCTCAGATCTTGCATATCTCTAACTGGCTAGACTGCGACCACCGCCCAGGTCCCCCTCGATTGTGGAGGAGCCCAAATGGCGATGCTCTGTTTGCACTCTGTGCTGAGAGGAGCTTAGTAGGCTGAGACTGCTCCCGCCCAGCAGTCTCAGGAACATTAGATTGGTGAGGAAGAAACCTCTGGAACGCCGCTGAATGGTTTATTTCTTAATTTTTTTGAAGGCGGAGCATCCAGAAGAACAGACATATTTTTATCTTTATTTTTCTTTATTTTTATATCAGAAAAACTTAGCGTCAGAACTGACATCCTCACATTTATCCATGTCCTTATATACTTTACCCACCAGCGCTGCCTAATAAAATTTATTTATTATTTAAGATGGCTGGTGGGTAACGTCGGGGTTAAAAATGATGATCCCGACTCGGGAGAGAGAAAGCTCGCAAGCATCTCTTTGACCTGAGGCACTGTCATACCATGATACTTAATACCCATAACAATACTATAGTTAGACGTTTGGGCATTAAACACATAACATAGAAACCGGTTTATTCCACGATCTCGACACCTCAGTGTGGAGGCTGAGATACAGAGTTTTCCTGCTTTTTTTAGATATATTTCATCTAATAAACTCTTTTTATTTTCACTCTCATAATGTTCAGCTGTCCAGTAAATATTTAACTGGCAACAGCTCTAGATAAAACCTCCTTTTAAAAGCTCCTTTTTATTCAACAGAGTTATGAGCTGACTTATTTTTTTATTGAAAACTCAAACATCTGCCTGTTTCTTAATATTTTTATTTGTTTTTTACTAACGATACCAATTCCTCGGAACTGGCAGCACACTGGATCTGGCAGGTGAAAGCTGAGATAGGGTGGGGCCCGTCCCAACCCCTCGCTGTCAGATCCGTTTGCGAACCCCAAAATGCGAGTCGCCGCCGTGCCTCGGCAACACGCGAACCGAACCGTCCTCCTCGAAGAACGCCCGGCGGGAGTGGAGCGTCCTCACGGACAGCTTCTCGCAATGCCCACAGTCAGCCCCCTCGAGAACTGACTGTGGCATGCTCCACTCCCAAACAGCAACGAAAAGCTGATGTGTGTGTCCCCACCCGTGATATAACGTGGGCAGGGAACAACACAAAGCTGCTTGCTCTCTTTTGCCATAATATAGATATATTATGAATCCGGTGACACAAAGCCACAGTGAAGTGTTCACCTACGTACGTACGTGTGTGTGTGTGTGTGTGTGTGTGTGTGTGTGTGTGTGTGTGTGTGTGAGAAGTGCATATACTGTTAACGGCACTGGCTCAACACACATCTGATCTGAACAGTTTATTTGCTACTTTTGCACACAAGAGAATTACTGTTAGTCTCACTTCTTTCTTTTAGCAGTTTTCCTGCATGACGTTAAAATAAAACAATTACATTATTAGTGATACAATTGGTTTGTTACTAAAAAGGTTTCCACTATCCATGACTAACTTGTAGAAAATTAATTCTAAAAACGTTTTTAAACTATTTCAAAATTATTAAAGGTACAATATGTAGGATTTTTGCAGTAAAATATCCAAAAACCACTAGGCCAATGTTATATATTTTGTTTAGTTGATTACTTACAATATCCCAAATGTTTCAAACTATTTGTAAATTGTGAGAAAATTGCAAGCAGGGGTGAGGAGTCATTTATTCATTTAGCGGACGCTTTTATCCAAAGCGACTTACAATTGCTATATATATCAGAGGTCGCACACCTCTGGAGCAACTAGGGGTTAAGTGTCTTGCTCAAGGACACATTGGTGTCTCACAGTGGATTCGAACCCGGGTCTCTCACACCAAAGGCATGTGTCTTATCCACTGCGCCATCACCACCATCAGTCGCCAGTCAATGGCGTCATATCTGCGTTACCCTCGGTTTCCGCCAGGTTTGACCTCGTACTGCCATAGTAACCATGGCAACAGACTTTGACAACTGGCCCGTAATGCCTAGCAGGACGCTCACGCTGTTGTTGTTTTGTTCAAACATTATGGACCATGGCAAGCAGACTTTGAGACAAAAAGAGGACTAAAACGAAGATCAACATCTTTCGAGATGCCGAGAGCTCCACGTCCGCGACTAACTTCGACTTGACAGAGACGCGACTGTTGCATGTACTTTATTTGACAAGGTGAGCAAATGTACATAAAACGAATCAATGTTATTTAGTTCAACATGATGAAATGTTAGAATATGATCTGTATGTTATTCTAATGTTGATCTAGCTTAACGTACTTTGTCTCATACAGCCAACACACACTCAACATGCTGTTTAGTGTGATAGTGTAACTGTTAGAGCAAGTGAAACAGCGCTGCATTACCTCAAGTTTAATTCGTCTAATAAACTGACCTGTGTGAGTATTAATCCAGCACTTGCGTGTAGTTCAGTAGAATGAAATGTCCTTATTCCTTTATATACGCTGAACTCGCGTTGTGTGTGACGCTGGTATACGTCTAGCAATCGCGCCCTGCTTTATACCACAGTCATGTTAAAAACATCAATGTATTCACTGATCTATAAAAGATCCATCAGCTTGACGACAAGATCCATAATTCAGCTTAATGTGGAATATACGTCATCAATAAACGCCTTTGTTATTGTAAGAGGTTAGCGACCCCTGGTGGCAAAAAATCCTGCATATTGTACCTTTAACATCAGCTCAGTTTGGAGAAACAGAAAGTATTTGCACACACTTCATGAGCGTCTGTAAAGCAGATATTAAATGTCTTCAGGAAGAGTTTCTCCACATGGATTATAATGTTCTGCTTTACTTTCTCCAGCCCTGAGAAATAGATCAGATCCAGACTCCTTTATTAACAGACAAACACCAAACGCCAGTCATTTTCCCTCTCCTCGTGACACAGGCTGAGCTGTTTAAAGCACTTCAGAGACGCTTTACAAGCCGCTTGTTTTGTGTCTTTATGAAAGTCAGTGTGTGTCATCGGCACCATGTTCTGAAGATACTCAAGATGCTTCTTCCTTGCACTCAAAAATATATAATGACATTTTAAAACATTATAATATCTTTAAATATTTCCTTTTGTAATGAAACTGGTCTTGATAGATTTCTTGAGATTTTTCTCGCAGGTTAACCCTTCCTCTCTTCCCTGCCCTGGAACAAGCACTGCTAGATCCACCGGCTACGTGCCTCGTGCAGCAACCGCCAGCGCAAACCAGGAGTTCGAAAGGAGAGTCTCCTCTTTTGACGAAAGTAGACAGCCCTGCAACCATTTCAACTCTGGTAAATGTACTAGACAGCGCTGCCGGTTCATGCACATTTGTAGCTTCTGTGGTTCCCATTCCCAAGCATAAACAGCTTGATCCCTCTCAACGAATTTTCGCTTAAAAACCACAACATAGATCAGGCAATCCACATGATCAAAATCGCAGGTCGGGGCGCTTGGCTTGCAAAATTTATATTACATCTGCCTTCAAAGTAATGTCTATCCATCCAGATTCATGGCACCTATTCAGAGTTCGCTGGCTCGGGAAATACTATTTCGCAGTGCGTTTAACTTTCGGATGCAAAAGCAGCCCTAAAATATTCGACATGCTATAGATTTTGTTGAACAACTACGCCATTCCCCACCTCATGCACCTGCTAGATGATTGTTTAGTAATCTCGCCTCCTGATGCCATGCCAGCCGCGCACATCCTCACAGTCCAAAACTTTTTTTCTGAGCTCGAAATTCCCATCGCACAGGAAAAAACCATGGGCCCCGCAACATCCATCGAGTTCCTAGGAATTAATTTGGATTCAGTTTAATTCCAAGCATCCCTGCCTAAAGAAAAAATCGACTGAATAATTCTCGTCTGCTTAAAAAATCAAATATCGAACTCCTATCCCTGCTCGCCCATTTAAACTTCACAATGCGCATCATTCCGCAGGGCCGCCCCTTCAGATCGCATCTCCTCTCGCTCGCGTCCTCCGTCTACTCGCTAGAGGACCTCATCTCCATAACTCAAGCATATTGCATCTCCTCTCGCTCGCATACTCCGTCCACTCGCTAGAGGACCTCATCTCCATAACTCAAGCATATCGCATCTCCTCTCGCTCGCATACTCCGTCCACTCGCTAGAGGACCTCATCTCCATAACTCAAGCATATCGCATCTCCTCTCGCTCGCGTACTCCGTCCACTCGCTAGAGGACCTCATCTCCATAACTCAAGCATATCGCATCTCCTCTCGCTCGCGTACTCCGTCCACTCGCTAGAGGACCTCATCTCCATAACTTAAGCATATTGCATCTCCTCTCGCTCGCGTACTCCGTCCACTCGCTAGAGGACCTCATCTCCATAACTCAAGCATATCGCATCTCCTCTCGCTCGCGTACTCCGTCCACTCGCTAGAGGACCTCATCTCCATAACTCAAGCATGTCGCATCTCCTCTCGCTCGCGTCCTCCGTCCACTCGCTAGAGGACCTCATCTCCATAACTCAAGCATATCGCATCTCCTCTCGCTCGCGTCCTCCGTCCACTCGCTAGAGGACCTCATCTCCATAACTCAAGCATGTCGCATCTCCTCTCGCTCGCGTCCTCCGTCTACTCGCTAGAGGACCTCATCTCCATAACTCAAGCACATCGCGGCGAACTCAGGTTGTGGTGAACATTCCTAAACCAGTGGAATGGCCTATCCTTTTTATATAACAATCCCGTTTCGTCCCCCATCGATATCCAACTGACGACGCCCCCTCAATCGGTTTCGGGGGATTTTATCAAGGACATATCAGCTCCAGGACATAATACAATCCTCAGCGCTATTCGAGCTTTACCCTCTCGTATTAGCAGCTTTTCTGTGGGGGAAAGAATGGGCCGCTAGCAGCATTTTAGTGCATTGCGACAATGACGCAACAGTGCATTGCATTAACAAAGGCCTTTTCCATTCACCTGATCTGACGCCACTCCTGAGGCGTCTCACCTGGATTTCAGCTTGCGACCAATTCATCATAATTGCAATCCATTGCAATTCATAATAATTCATCATAAACACATCCCTGGGTCAGAAAACCAAATCGCTGACTCCCAGTCTCGTTTTCTGTTTCAGAAATTCAGGACGCTGTCTCCAGAAGCGGATCAATTCCCAACTCCAGTGCCTCGCTATTCGGAACTGATATTCCTGGAACCCACCCGTTAAAACCCCTGGACGCATCGCTCGACACCATCCTCCAAGCAGTTTCTCCCAGGACCCTCCAATCCTACGGGACCGCTGGGAGATGTGTTAACTACACTCGGCTAGCGGGGGAGCCTACACCTCAAGCACGGCCGTCTGAGACGTACTCATGACACACTGCACACTCCCACTCAAAAGTGTCCAACTTCTAAGTGCCTTAAACTCTGTCTCCTCTTAAGAACATCAAGTGTTATCACTCTCCCTTCTCTCAACCTCTTCCACCCAGACAGTCCTATTAAAATAATACAATCTTACTACCTCATCTGTTGATTAGCCAGGGATGTCACCAAAGAATAACTGTCCGCACATCCTCCACCATTACTGTATCTTTGACGGTTTTCTTCAGTACTAAATAATCATAAAAAAAAATAGATTTGTATTTTGTTTAATTCTTGTGTTTATTCAGATTTTTTAGCTGTTGTTTATGATCACCATACATTTATTTCATACTTAACGTTGAGCATTATTTATATTATTAGCTCTAAAATCTGGCCTTGGTCGTCCTGTGTGTGATTTACAGTTTTAAGTAATGGGGGAATGTAGTGTTTGTGTATTTGTCAGGAGATGGTGCTGTAGTCCACATGTTGTTACCTATAAAAGGTGTAGAGTAAGAGATGAAGTGTGTATGTGTTGAAGTTATATAACATCTGGCACTGTTGGATTGCTTTAAGATTTTAATAAATCTTTAAGAATTGACTATTTCTTGGCCTCATGCTTTCCAGGATTTAAACATTAAAACATTGGCAATTGCTGGTATACTTGAAATCTCTGAACACATCTAGTGTGTTTTCCTGTAACCGAAGATCTCTGCATCTCAAGTGTCTGGACGTGTACAGGATTTTCACACACCTTAAGTTTCACTGAAATGTTCAAGGTCCAATTTAGCCTGGAAATGACTCTGAAACACAAGATAACAAGTAACTTGATGAAGGACAGGTGATGGTGATAGTCGTCACAGAGATTAACAGGGTATCTGTGAGTAACGGAGAACAGCTAGTACACAGAGCGCGGACCCCCGCGCTGGAGACCCGGGTTCGAGGCCCGAACAGAGCGCCGGACCCCCACGCTGGAGACCCGGGTTCGAGGCCCGAACAGAGCGCCGGACCCCCACGCTGGAGACTCGGGTTCGAGGCCCGAACAGAGCGCCGGACCCCCACGCTGGAGACCCGGGTTCGAGGCCCGAACAGAGCGCCGGACCTCCACGCTGGAGACCCGGGTTCGAGGGCCGCACAGAGCGCCGGACCCCCGCGCTGGAGACCCGGGTTCGAGGCCCGCACAGAGCGCCGGACTCCCACGCTGGAGACCCGGGTTCGAGGCCCGCACAGAGCGCCGGACTCCCACGCTGGAGACCTGGGTTCGAGGGCCGCACAGAGCGCCGGACCACTGCGCTGGAGACCCGGGTTCGAGGCCTCCATAGTTTCAATATTTTCTCTCATTTGCATCGAGTTAATCACCCATAAAAGTATGAGTCACCTTCACTGGTTAGTAAAGAAGTATTTTCAAGAATTTAACATTATATATCATCAAATGTTTTAGAGGAAATAACAAAAAAACTTTTTTCTAAATCATCTTGCAAAGTAAGACATCTCTCCTCAGCCTTTCCTGATATTTTAG
>JAPDVR010000001.1:74457055-74502055 GCA_026230005.1 Gila orcuttii | reverse complement strand
GACACCCGTTTGTATGCTTTGTACATTTCTTGCCATCACAAACACACTGTAAAAATTTTGGAGGTCAATCTCAAAATGTTATGTTGACTTGCTGCACTGAACATTTTTACTCCATTCAGTTGAAATATATGGAGGGATGTTCATTTAACATTTTGCTTTCTGACTGACAGCCGATGCTTGTTAACCAGTTAACTGACATGATTTGAAGGTTAGATTAGAATTAAATGGAATAAAAGATAAGTGTCTGTGACCCATTCAAAATACAGGGGCAGGCTGGGCCTCGCCGTCTACATTTATAAGGTTTTATAACCTAGAGGTTTCCGCCTTACAGGCTAAGCTGCTGTCGGTCTAGAATTCAGTATTATCTGTCCCGCTGCGCCGGCGCAGAATGCTGAGTCGTTGCTTATGCACACTGATCGAGAGAACAGCTCCATGGGTGCTGAATAACCCGTACTGTTACCCAGTTCAGGCTGAACAAGTTCACCCTGTCTGTGTGAAACACTGTTAATATAACTAACCCCTATAGGATGCTATTTCATGGGGAATGATGCTTGCAGCCTCTCTTCCCCGACTCTCTGTGAGTCTATGGTGTATATGCACTATATGAGCCCCGGGCTACTGCCCTTGGGACTTTAGTGTCGGATCCCAGTACGCATGGCGTGTTGCATTGTGTTCCCCATAGCGTAAGATATTACGCAGTACGAGAGATACTCTCGTAAGAGAACGTACTCGGTTACTGACGTAACCTCGGTTCTCTCCAGAGAGGGAACGAGTACTGCGTATCTTGCCGTGCATACACAGCTCTGGTTCGCTTCAGCGATGAAAACCAGTTTGTATCAGCCTATCGAGCCGGATTTATAGGCCAAGGCCACGCCTATTCTGGCGGGACGTGACGTATATGGGCGCGAAGTGCCCCCATTGGGTGTCATGTCTCGCAGGGCCTCTGTCGATAGGCTGCTGCTGTTGCCACAGGTCAGCCAATAGGCACGCAAGCTGCCTTGCCTATGTCTGCATGCTGTTGCAAAGCGTTTTACATTGATTAAAAATTAAGGATAATTTTTGGCTTCAATATCTCGTGGAAAAGAGGTTTTCCCGATAGCGTAAGATATTACGCTGTACTCGTTCCCTCTCTAGAGAGAACCGAGGTTACGTTAGTAACCGAGTACGTTCTGCAGCTCGAGACGCAGGAGTCCAGCGCGCCAGCTACACATTTACATATTCTACAATTTAAATAAGACAACATTTCTATTGCAAATGCAAACCCCTCCATCAACGCAACGAGAATGCCAAACAGCTGCATGAACACACGACTCGGATCTGGACAGTTGCGATACACAGTGTGGACATCATTTTAGATCAGATTCCAATCGGACACAAAGATAATCGGATTTGGACTGACAGTGTGAATGTAGCCATAGTTAACTACTTTACGTCAACGTTTTAGCTATAGTCAACGCTTCATGTACACGTGACTAATGCTGTGCCTCTCTCAACCACAAACACCTTCTTTCATCCGTTTCTTGCACTCTTCTCTTTAACTTTTGGAAGTCTATAGAACTCAAAATGTTTTTTCCCGGTGCGACCGATTAGTACAGACCAAAACACGACCATTTTCCAGCAGCAATAATCAGCCAAATATGCAAGTCCATTCAGTTCAGTGGCATTGTTTACGTTCAGTGCCTCCAACATGGCCGACCTTTCCCGCCTTTACCTCTTCCAGACATGTTCACAAGATCGTTGAGATGATGTACTGATAACTTGCTTACAGGACCTGACAGAAACCAGCACAGCGTCACATGTGCACACCCCTCCCCCAAGATATAGAACTCTAAAAATTTAACCACCACTATACGATCTGCAGGAGCCTTTCCCTTGTTTTATATAAAATATTAATAATTTATCAGATGATGTTATATACAGTAGCGCTGTTTGATAACGAACAGTGCTGTTCTACAAGCTCAGCAAACTAATTAAACAAAGAGGGACACAAGACATCAAATCACAATATTGTGGCATCTGTTATATTATGCTATTTGTGTGCAGGGCTGGACTGGGACAAAAAATTGGCCCTGGCATTTTGGCCCAGACTGGCCCACTACATGTGATCATAAACACAACCCATATTTGCACACCCTTGAATATGTAAACCAACTCCTATTCCTTAAAACCACTAATGCCATGTAATGAGTGAGTAGGAACGAGTGAGAGGTAAAGGGTTAGTTCACCCAAAAATGAAAATTAAGTCATTAATTGCTCACCCCATGCTGTACCAACCCCGTAAGACCTTCGTTCATCTTCGGAACACAAATGAAGATATTTTTGATTAAATCTGATCACTCCTCCATACGCTTCCTAAGGGAATGAAACTTGACGGCCCAGAAAGTCATAAAAGAAAATGTTTAAATATTCCATGTGCCTACAGTGGCTCAACTATAAGTTTATCAAGCGACAAGAATACTTTTTTTCTGAAAAAAAAAAACATAAATAACGACTTTATTCGACCATTCCTTTTCTTCCTTGTGGGCCTGAGACGAGAGTTCAAGAGATTTCCACGACGCATGCGCGAGAACTGAACAAGAAGTAGTAGAAGAAGAACGTTCTCTTCTCAGTTCTCGCGCATGCGTCGTGGAAATCTCTTGAACTCTCATCTCAGGCCCACAAGGAAGAAAAGGAATAGTCGAATAAAGTCGTTATTTTTGTTTTTTTCCCCGCACAAAAAGTATTCTCGACGCTTGATAAACTTATAGTTGAGCCACTGTAGTCACATGGAATATTTAAACATTTTCTTCAATGACTTTCTGGGCCGTCAAGTTTCATTCCCTTAGGCAGCCTATGGAGGAGTGATCCACCTCTCAGATTTAATCAAAAATATCTTTTTTGTGTTCCGAAGATGAACGCAGGTCGTACGGGGTTGGTACAGCATGGGGGTGAGTAATTAATGACTTAATTTTCATTTTTGGGTGAACTAACCCTTTAACTGTAACGGTAAAGACCACGGAAGCAAAGATGCAAGTGAAGAGTGTTTATTCTCAGTTCACGGTCAAATGACACACAAGAAACAATACTCAATCCACGGTCAGATGAAACACAGGAAACAATACTCAGTCCACGGTCCGAAGACACACAAGAAGCAATACTCAGTCCACGGTCAGATGACACACAAGAAACAATACTGGTGACGCAGGGACGAGATGGTCAGGAGTGTGGTGAATCGTGAAGAGGTGAAGTGAAGATCCAGGTGAGGTGATGTAATCCACGGCCGGTGATAATCCAAGTGAACACGAACAAGACAAGAGCTGAAACACCGACAGGAGGGACCAACACACACGAGGGACTTCATACAACGATCTGACAATGAGAGGAGAAAACGGTGAGCAATATATATGGTACTGAATGAGCTGCAGCTGGTGAGTAGATGATGATCAGGTGGATCGCTGATCAGTGAATGAAGTGGTAACGCCCACTCATACACACCCACACAGATAACAACAGAAACACGAGACAAGAAGGAGTCAATGAATATATAAACCGTGACATTAACAGATGAAATAAGTACAACATTTGAATTTATTAATACAATTGAACTATACTCTACAGCAGGGTTGGGCAACTCCGGTCCTCGAGGGCCACTGTCCTGCAGAGTTTAGCTCCAACCCTGACAAAAATTATTTTTTAGTAATCCTGAAAACATTGATTAGCTTGTTCAGGTGTGTTTAATTAGGGTTGGAGCTAAACTCTGCAGGACAGTGGCCCTCGAGGACCGGAGTTGCCCATCCCTGCTCTACAGTGATGAATCCTAAAACAAGCTTTAATCTGCATTGGGATAGAAATACCAGTGTTTCTCACAGGATTTTTGGTAAAACTGTGGTGGGTGGACCTCGGGCCTTCTAGGGTTCGGGGGCAATGTATAGGACAGTGGTTCCCAAACCTGTCCTGGCGACCCACCAACACTGCACATTTTCTCTGTCTCCCTAATCAAACACACCTGATTCAACTCATCAGCTCATAATCACATGGGTTAATGAGCTGATGAGTTGAATCAGGTGTGTTTGATTAGGGAGACAGAGAAAACGTGCAGTGTTGGTGGGTCGCCAGGACAGGTTTGGGAAGCACTGGTATAGGATGATGTGTAAAAGCCCTGAAAAGGGGAATAGTTGAATGAAAAGATGCACGGACACAAATTTTCCTCAGATCATGTGTGTAATGACTGAAGATCAAAAACCAAATGCTCATTTGGCTAGCTTTCTCATCGTCATGTAATTAACGTCCTAACTTCACAATGTTCGACTACCTGTGCTAAAAACACTCTCCTCAACACATGTAAACATTCACATAATACTCTGATAAACCAAAACACATATTATACAAGATTCATACCAGAAAAGGGGAATAGTTGAATGAAAAGATGCACGGACACAAACTTTCCTCAGATCATGTGTGTAATGACTGAAGGAAGGAAGCAAGGTGGACATCGTATTCTGCGAAGATGGCGCCGTGCATGGCTGCCTTGGTGTGTCGCTCTCCAGCTATTGTGTTGTTTTTGTTCGTTTGTTCTGCGTTTAGTCATTCTTTTCCTATCAGTTTCACCAGAGACGAACTACTGGACATTAGGAAACTCACACCAGATAACTTTTCTACAGTTTTTGATTATTCGGACGTCTTGCTGGATATTCTCGTCGGTGGGGCTGCGTTGTTGTTCAAACGCGCGATCAGACGCAAACGCGGGAAGCGTGCAGGCGCGCTGTTTAAACTCCGCGAGCGCGGCCTCCGCACTGCACTCCCCAGTATTCATCTTGCGAACCTCCGATCCCTTCCTAACAAAACGGACGAACTTCTTCTCCTCACACGCACTAACAAGGATTTTTTAAACTCTGCTGCTCTGTGCTTCACTGAAACCTGGCTGAGTGAAGCCATACCAGACAACGCAATACATCTGCCGGGCTTCCAGCTGTTCAGAGCGGATCGCATCGCGGAGCTAACGGGGAAAACAAGAGGTGGTGGATTGTGTTTCTACATTAACGAAAGTTGGTGTTCAGATGTAACAACACTGAAGAAGATGTGCTCTCCTAATTTAGAGGCACATTTCATAAACTGTAAACCTTTCTATTCGCCTCGGGAGTTTTCCTCTTTCATTCTCGTGAATGTATACATCCCTCCAGACGCGTGCGTGAGCGCGGCGCTACAACAGCTGGCTGAACAAATAGCTGAAACAGAACAAAGGTATCCTGACTCTCTTTTAATCATTCTTGGGGATTTTAACAAAGCAAATCTTTCCCGTGAACTACCAAAATACAGACAGCACGTTACATGTCCCACCAGAGACAGTAACATACTGGACCACTGTTACACCACAATAAAGAATGCGTATCACTCCGTTTCACTGGCAGCTTTGGGGCTCTCTGATCACTGTTTAGTTCATCTCATACCGACCTACAGGCAGAAACTGAAATCAGCTAAACCTGTAATAAGGACGGTAAAAAGATGGACTAATGAAGCAGAGCAGAATCTACAGGCCTGCTTTGATTGCACTGATTGGACTGTTTTTGAAGCTGCTACCAATGATCTGGATGAGCTCACAGATACTGTAACATCATATATAAGTTTCTGTGAGGATACATGCATTCCTACCAGGACATTCTTATCATTTACTAATGATAAACCATGGTTTACTGGGAAACTCAAACACCTTCGTCATGCCAAAGAGGATGCCTACAGAAGTGGGGATAAAATCTTGTATAACCAGGCCAGAAACAGACTGACAAAGGAGATCAGAGTTGCTAAAAGAAGCTACTCTGAAAAACTGAAAAACCAGTTTTCCTCCAACGACCCATCATCAGTCTGGAATGGCCTGAGGAACATCACCAACTACAAGTCACCATCCCCCCGATCTGTGGACAATCAACACCTGGCTGACGATTTAAATTCATTTTATTGCAGGTTTGAAAAGCCCTCATTCACACCACACATCGGCTCTGACCTGCACTTCACACATTCACCATCACCTCCTGCACTCACATTACTCCCCCCTCCTGCCATCCAACCTGAGCTTAAGGTCGGTGTGGAGGACGTGAGCCGAGTCTTCAAAAGACAGAAGACTAGGAAAGCCTCAGGCCCAGATGGCATCTCATCTGCTTGTTTAAAAGCCTGCGCTGACCAACTGGCCCCGGTCTTCACACAGATCTTCAATAGATCATTGGAGCAGTGTGAAGTTCCCTGCTGCTTCAAACGCTCCACTATCATTCCTGTCCCCAAAAAACCCAAAATCACGGGACTTAATGACTACAGACCTGTCGCTCTCACGTCTGTGGTCATGAAGTCGTTTGGAAGACTGGTGTTGGCCCACCTGAAGGACATCACTGGGCCCCTGCTGGATCCCTTTCAGTTTGCTTACAGAGCAAACAGGTCTGTGGATGATGCAGTCAACATGGGACTGCATTATATCCTGCAACATCTCGACAGACCTGGGACTTATGCAAGGATCCTCTTTGTGGACTTCAGTTCGGCCTTCAATACCATCATGCCTGGTCTTCTCACAGCCAAACTGACCCAGCTCTCCTTACCATCCTCGATCTGTCAGTGGATCACCAGCTTCCTGACGGACCGGCAGCAGCGAGTGAGACTGGGGAAACACACATCCAGGACTCTCACCACCAGCACTGGCGCCCCTCAAGGGTGCGTTCTCTCCCCACTGCTCTTCTCCCTGTACACTAATGACTGCACTTCTAAAGACCCCTCTGTCAAGCTCCTGAAATTTGCAGACGACACCACTGTCATTGGTCTCATCCGGAACGGTGACGAGTCTGCTTACAGACTGGAGGTTGAACAGCTGGCTGTCTGGTGCAGTTATAACAACCTTGAGCTGAACACGCTCAAAACAGTGGAGATGATCGTGGACTTCAGGAGAAACAGCTCAGCACTACCCCCACTCACCATCATGAACCGCACTGTGGAAGCAGTGGAGTCATTCAGGTTCCTGGGCACTTCCATCTCTCAGGACCTGAAGTGGGACAATCACATTGACTCCATTGTGAAAAAAGCCCAGCAGAGACTGTATTTCCTTCGCCAGCTGAGGAAGTTCAACTTGCCACAGGAGCTGCTGATTCAGTTCTACTCAGCCATCATTGAGTCTGTCTTATGCACTTCCATCACTGTCTGGTTTGGTTCAGCTACCAAATCAGACATCAGGAGACTACAACGGACAGTCCGGACTGCGGAGAGGATTATTGGTGCCCCCCTGCCATCCCTCCAGGACCTGTACTCTTCCAGAGTGAGGAAGAGAGCAGGTAAAATCATCACAGACTCCACTCACCCTGGACACCACCTGTTTGAACTGTTACCGTCAAGACGGCGAATCAGATCACTGGCCACAAGAACATCTCGGCACAGGAACAGTTTCTTCCCACAGGCCATTTCCCTCCTGAACAGTTAACACACCTCACAAGGCATATGCCTTAAGTGCAATACTCCCACTATTTAGTGCAATATCCTACAACTCAGGTGATACTCACATGTAGATTTTTTTTCATTTTATTTATAATATTCAAAACACTGTAAATATGTTCATAGTTCATAATCTGTAAATCTGAAAATGTCTATTCTGACTAAACCCAACTGTGATACTTTATTATCTTATATTTATATTTTTATTTTTTATTCTTATAATTTGTAGTATTATGTTTCTTGTTGTATTTGTATTGTATATGTCCACTGGAAGCCTCAGTACCAAAACAAATTCCTTGTGTGTGCAAGCACACTTGGCAATAAAGCTCTTTCTGATTCTGATTCTGATAAAATAACTCAAACATAACTCAAGCGTTCCCCCTGCTGGAGACCTCTGGTCACTGCAACACTCTTGTTCACATTTACTGCTGCTGTTGTTAGAATGAACTTTTGCACATGAAAATAAGAAATAAAAAAAAGTACTGTACTGTAACTACTGCAACTAACAATAACTTCTTTAACCATAACCTATGATATACCATTAAACTATGAGAATGGCAAAATTACCTTAATATGAACCCATTAACTGTTTATTTTACTGCTTACTCAAATGCTTTCTATGCCTTACTGGTAGAACACATTATTCCCATCTGTCACAGATGCACCAGGATCCACTGTAGAGGTTGATGTACAACTATGCCATCAAAACCTGTGCACTTTCTCATCTCTCTCCTGATCGTCCTCACTATCATCATCATCATCATCATCATCATCATCATCACGGGATTTGTGTTTGATGAAGGTCCTGCTGCAGAAAACATATTTTGACACATTTGACAGCGTCTGCTTGAAGGGCCTGTATCTATTTTTCAAGCTATTTCTCTGCACATTCCTTGCGTTTCTTCTCCATCTTTCTGACTATTTTGACATACACACTGACTGCACGCTCAGGTTGTGTGTGTGTGTGTGTGTGTGTGTGTGTCTCCTGGTAAACCCTACATTATGGGGACAAAATGTTCCCACACAGATGGCAATATCTGAAATCCTTGTCCAGTTAATATTTACTCACGTGTTCACGCATATATTGTTTTTGTTGAAGTGATAATATGAGCTTACATGATGAAAATAAACCGAAACCGCTTTATAACCTACAACTTCTTTCTGCTTAATGAAAAGTGTGCCTTGGAATCATTTAGTGGTGTTTATCACTGGCTGTCTGATCCAAATGCCATAAACTCTGCTCAGATTGAACAAATGACCAATTGTATGTTTTAGGAAATGGTATGGCCATAGTCGCATATGCTTTTATTCGTCGTTGCCCAGAACTAGCATTTACTGAAATCAGATCCCACACCGCGTATGAGCCTCTCGTTTATAGTAAGTGATGTGGCTCTTAAAAGAGCCGTTGGGGTTTGACGCGCGTACACAGCAGCAGCGGCGGCTTTAAGCGTGCTTCCCTTTCAAGGGAACTCGCGTTGCGTCGATTGACGCTAAGGGAACGCTTTGCGTATTGGTATATTGAAGCACATGTAAAATCAGTCCAATGGCGTGACGGGATGTCAGAAGCGGGTGACATCATGAACCAGGAAGTATATAAGCCGGTTCAAACCCAGCCGCGACAGCTTCTGTGTCTTCACAAGCGCTCTATGTGAAATTGTCCTTGTTATTTGGTGTTGTCTGCGGTTTCTTCCACCCCGATACAGGCACAAACACTACAGCTACCCAGTTCCGAGGGACTGGATGTTGTTAGTGTTTATGCCCGTGATACTGAGGATTCGCCACCTCAGTCTCATGCTTTTGAGGAGCTCGTTGAGGTTTTAACGAGAGTGGTCGAAAGATTACATATCGATTGGCCGGCAGATAAGCAGGACGTTCATTCAAAAAGCAAACTAGACGAACGCTTCCTGTCCTCTCGTTCACAATCTCAACGACTGAGCTTTCTGTTTTTTCCCGATCTCCACACTGAGGTGTCGAGATCGTGGAAGAAACCTGTGTCATATAGAATGTACAGTGCACAATCATTACACTCTCTTCTATTTCACAATATAAAGAGCACGGATATGGGGAAATGCCGAAAGTGGAAGAGACGCTTGCGAGCTATCTCTCCCTTTGATCTGCATCCTTCCTTAAAGCCACATTATTACCCACCAAGCCAGTTAGAATAACTTCAGCTTTGGTGGGTAAGGCTTATTCAGCGGCTGGTCAGGCTGCAGCATGTCTTCACACAATGTCGTTGCTGCACGCTTACCAGGCTGAAATGTTGGGAGAAATTAATGAGAGCGGGGCTATTGGCCCGAACTCAGTTTGTGAACTGCGTCAAGCCACAGAGAGAGACATTTCTGGCTCAATTTGAGCAATATTAAAGAAAATGAGAAAATATTTTTTATGGATTTTCCTGTCTCTTTATCTGGCCTCTTCAGCGATGCAGTGAACACAGTAGCGAGAGGGTTCAGGATTCAGCCATACAAGAAACGGCTGCCTTCCAAAAACTTCTCCCTCGCTAGACTCATGTCCCCAGGGTTGCTGAGCGGGAGCCGCCCCAAATTTTTAAAAACCGTGCCACACAAAAACAGAGCATGGCTTCCTGTGTTCCCCCACAAAAAGACTGGGGACATGGAAAGCGCGCTCAACAGCAGCCTTCAAGGGATAAGACGGATCTGAGGACTGTCGTTATTTCTAAGAAAGCTGCAAAGAATAGGCCTGACGTCCGAGGGCGCAGGCCTTTGAGGGCAGTTCCCCACTGAAGCAGAGCGATTAACATCTCATTTTACGGTGCCCGTCTCCCTTCGGTGCCCTCGGGGGACCGTTATGCTAACCCTGCCACCTCGTGTGTTACAGGGCGCAGCGGTCTCCAGTGAGCACATATCTCAGGTGCCACCCGGAAACGTAGTGGCCCTGGGATGCCCGCCCCCTCCAAGGAGGGTCCTAGAGTGGTCAGTTCAGTCGTTCCCTGCCGGTTCACCGTTACAGGGCGATGGGCTGATTGCTCAACAAAAACTGAATCCAGAAACCAGTCTCGAGAGGCTGGTACCTCTAGTAGAATTCTTGGCAGTGCGGAAGCTACTGCCAAATATTTCTTGTTGGGTCCTGCAGACCAAAAGGGAGCTTTCATCCCACCGTGGTGAGCCCCGAGCAGGTTCTGGTAATGGAACAAGAAGTGAAAATCCTGTTGGACATAGGGGCCATAGAATATGTAGAATTTGTCCACAAAGACACCACATCGGTGGTCACCTATATAAGTCATCTAGGAGCAGACATCCTGTCGAGACAGGGGCTGAGGCCCGGGGATTAGATGTTCCACCCCGAGGTGGTGGAACAGATATGGAGAGAGTTCGGCCAGGCTCAAGTGGATCTGTTTGCGTCTCGAGAGACGTCTCACTGTCCACTCTGGTTCTCCCTCATGCATCCAGCTCCTCTCGGACTAGATGTGTTGGTACAAACGTGGCCGAGGCTACGTTTGTGTGCTTTTCCCCCGATCGCTTTGCTCCCGGGAGTTCTGGAGAGAGTTCGCAGGGACCATCTGCACCTACTTCTTTTAGCCCCGCGGTGGCCGGGCAGAGTACGGTTCCCAGATCTATTGTCTCTCCTCTACGGGCCTCCTATGGAGCTTCCCGTCAGGAGAGACTCTCTGTCCCAAGCAGAGGGCTTTATATTTCACCTTCGTCTCGAACTGTGGAACCTGTGGGCTTGGCCTCTGAGGGGGCCCAGCTCCTAGGGTCAGGTCTCTCAACCGAGGTTGTGGAGACCATTCTACAATCCAGAGCTCTCTCCACAAGGAAGCTTTATGGCCTGAAGTGTAAGGTTTTCACTTCATGGTCTAGTGACCGTCAGCTGGACCCAGTTAACTGCCCGGTTGGTACAGTGCTGGAGTTCGTGCAGGAGCGGTTCACTGCAGGTCTATTTCCGTCCACTTTAAAGGTTATTGTGGCAGCCTTAGGTGCTTACCACACTCCTTTGGGTGGAATGTCTTTGGGTAAAGACCCCTTGGTATCTCGTTTCCTACGTGGCACTTTGAGGCTGAGGCCTGCTGCACACACGAGGGTTCCGACTTGGGACCTGGCGATTGTCCTCCTAGGCCTTTTCCCAGGCTCCCTTTGATCCCCTGGAGGAGGTTCCTGCCAGATTTCTGACGTTGAAAACTCTGTTCCTCCTTGCTATTTCGTCTCTCAAGAGAATTGGAGATCTTCAGGCGCTGTTGGTTGCACCCTCGTGCCTGGAATTTGCGCCCGGCATGGTTAAAGCATTCCTTCATCCTAGGCCGGGTTATGTTCCCAAGGTCCCCACTAATGTGGCCCGATATATGCGGCAGGCCTTCTGTACTCCTCCGTTCCAGGAGGCGGACCAGGTAAAGCACAATTTGCTATGCCCAGTTCGGGCTTTGGATGCTTATGTCCACAGAGCTGCCCTGTGGAGTAAATCCGAACAGTTGTTTGTCTGTTTTGGACCCCCTAACAAGGGGTCACCAGCATCTAAGCAAAGAATGAGCAAGTGGGTGGTCGACCGGACAGCCTTCACCTTTGGCGGTGCAGTCTCACTCAACAAGGACTATGGCGGCCTCTAAGGCCTTATTGTCAGGAGTACCTCTTCAAGACATTTGTGATGCGGCAGGCTGGTCCTCACCTCACACATTCGTTAGGTTCCCTGAAGAGGGAACAAGACGTTGCGTCACCTGACATATGTCCTACGTTCCTGTAAGCGACTTGTTCAGACCCAGAAGCTGTCGCGGCTGGGTTTGAACCAGCTTATATACTTCCTGGTTCATGACGTCACCCGCTTCTGACGTCCCGTCACGCCATTGGACTGATTTTACATGTGCTTCAATACATCAACATGCAAAGCGTTCCCTTAGCGTCAATCGACGCAACGTCTCGTTCCCTCTTCAGAGAACCGAGGTTACAGTCGTAACCGAGGCGTTATTCAAACAAAATCCCATCATCCAGCATCTCTTTCATCCATTCCTCACCCATCCATCCATTCCTCATCCAGCTCATCCATTCCTCTTTCATCATTATCCTTTTCACCAGAAATGTGTTTTAGGTGGACAGATCAATACAGTACAAGGAACATCAAAACAAATTAGGATGTTAGAAAATGATGTATTTTCTGTTACCAAATACTTTGTAATCTGCACTATTGCTTCAATGCAAATGAACAAGCGCGTCATTATTTGTAGCGTAGTGATGTGTGTTCAAGTAAGCCAGATATGAGCAGATTCTGCAATACCTGGATTTAATATATCACGACTCACGAGTGTTTGCGCTAAATCTGCAGAGATTTGTCTTACACAAACTTCCCCAGCAAACTGAGTAAACCTAATAACATGTTTGTGAAGGTGTTCATTTCTAAGCCTGTGTATTAGAGCAGACCACTGACCTGATGATGATGGAGGAGGAATATTACAGCTATAGGTTTCAGAGATCCGCTGTTATGAGGCTTTTTAAACTGTACTTCCCTCTGGATGTGCTTGTTAATCAGTGGAATAAAGCTTAGGTGTTAATGTTGGATGGATGAAGCTGTAAATCTCTGTGAAAAAACTGTCCCATCATTTACATCCAAAAGAAACTCAAAATCTGTGCTAAGTGAAATAAAACAAGTTGTTATATTATAAATTATATTGAGAGATTTGCAAGCAATTTTATGTTAACCGGTCATTTTTGACCCGGAACCACAAGTGTGACTTTGTGCCATTTTGTACAAAATAAAAGCATTTCAAAACAAACTTCCTGGTTAAACATTAAAACAGTGTGATAAATTGTAGAGAATTTTTAAAAATTGTATTTAATTTTGTCAAAATGACCCTTAAATGCTTTTTTCAGTCAAAAACTGAGGTGTGTAAGTTCAGATGAATGAGGCCTGCGATCAGTCAGATCCAGAAACACAACACCTGTGCTAATGGACTAAACTCTATTACAGTCAGTGAAGATGTGGTCTGTATTTTAGTTTTTCTTTATTTTGCTAATGTATTGGGGATTTTCCCGTCCCAATCACAGAATACACTCTTAAAACAAATGTTTTGGCTCAACAAAAATACTTTTGACAACTTCTAATGAAATTGTATTCGAACAACAAACTGCACTGAGTTTGAAGAACTTAATGAGGAACACAAAATTTTAAGTCAATTAACACATAAATTAAGTTCAAACTATAGTTACAAAATAATAAAATCATAAATGAACTGTTGTCCCTGGATCCAAATTAATCTTATCTGTTTTAGTTCAAATTAACAGCTGGCATACCACATACTATATATATTATTTAGCATGTACATTTATTAAACAAGATATCATTTGTCACTGGCATTGCAGTCATTGCTCATAGAACAACAAATATTGTACTGATAAATTTGATCACCATCTGTGAAATATTATGTATTGTAACTGTAACAGACTGATTCAACACTTGGGTTAAAGATTCACATGCAGCTTTATTAGGACAATCCATATGGTGATCCATATAACGAGCAAAGACTCAAATACAGAAGCAAACTATTTAAATAATCAACAGAGCAGAAAACAGGCAGAGACTCAAAAAATCAAGACCCAGGAAAACGCTCAGAAATGCCGTGTAACAACATACAAGACTTCACAAGGTGAGTGGAAACAATGATCTTAAACAGGCCCGATTAAACAAGATAATAACACACAGGTGGAAGACATCAACCAATAATGAGGCTATAGGGATGGGTGTTGGGAACTGAAGATCATGAAGGGAAAGCAAGCGAGTCTGATCATCCAGCTGGATGACATTAAATTGTTGACATTAACATTAATAGAGATAAACGTTAGTACTTTCCTTAACCTTTAAGACAACATGTTTAAAGGCTCTTAGATCATTAATTGATAAGATGAGGCTAATCCAGCAATCAAAGACCAAACTCAGGAGGTGTTTATGAGGCGACGCAGGTAAACTGAAGAGAGGAGTGGAAGGGAAAATCTTCCACAGTCTTTGTTTCCCAGAGATGCGGATTCGAGAAGAACCGGAGGAGTAAGAAGTGGAAACTTGGTCTGTGTTTTCAAACCAGCATTTGAGTCTAAACACGAAGAGCAGCTGCTGAGATTATAATTATGAACAATACAGAATACAGACATCATTTATGTAATTACTTATTTTGGACTTTCTGCAATGTTTTACTTTAACCACATTCAGAGACAGGAAGTGATAATGTTATATTACTTTTATTGGAGCAAATGTAGCCGCATCACAACTGAAAACATGCATCTCAAAGTTACATATTGCACATAAATAATAATCCATTAAATTCACTGATGGGGATTGTGATGAAGCGGAAACTTGTTGGCCTGGTGTTCAGATAAAGCAAAAGATATTGTGCAATAACTTATTTTGGAATAAATTATCCACAACCGATTATAAATGCATCTCAAATGTAAATGACATGAATAAAAAGGAAGTTTCCCAACAGCATTTATTTTCACTTCCAAAATATTAAGAGGTCAAAACTAACAATAATTTTAATTTACAGACCCACCACCAGAATTATAAATTACATTTTTCACATCTTTCTCTCTGGAAATAGGTGAATATTACAGACTGAACTTTTAATAACTATTAATAATTATCTAATTGTCTACTTGCACTGTTCAGCATTTTCAGAGTCAATGAAGAACGTCATTTAGATTATTTTATACTCTGAATCACAGCATTCGATAATCCATAAACTCTGCAGAGAAACAAAGAATCAAATCTTTCACTGAAAGTTAAATACAATTGATGCATTACATACAGTCAAAACTTAATTTATTCAGACACCTTCAACATTTCTCACACTATCACAGTTTATTCGGTATAGGTTAGAACATGGTAATAAAATATTTATATAATAATCTATTTATATAATAAAAAAGACAAGAAATCAGAGTTATTAAAGTTGATATTTCACTGGTTTTGTCCATCCTTCTGTTAGACTCCCACACATGAATTATGTTGAATATCTGTCAGCTGTTAAATTTAACTACACAATTAGATAATACCAGTTTAGCTCAACCAATTATCAAGCAATGCTTCATGTTGTTCAGTCTGTGGTGTAAAAAGGTGCATTAGTTATTAAAGAAAAAACACTTAAGCAAAACATGATCAGCTCAAAGTGTATGAATAATTTTTGGTCCAAAATGTGTATACATTTTAAATTTATTCATTTAGCTGACGCTTTTATCCAAAGCGACTTACAATTGCTATATTTCAGAGGTCGCACGCCTCTGGAGCAACTAGGGGTTAAGTGTCTTGCTCAGGGACACATTGGTGTCTCACAGTGGATTCGAACCCGGGTCTCTCACACCAAAGTACAAAAGCGCCATCACCACCACATTTTACTGGTAGTCACTGTATGAATAATATTTGGGTATAATATGTCACCGTTTACTTTATTTTGCTCTCCTCACTTACATAAATTGACTATAGTGCCCTGCACACACTAGTAACAAAAAAAAAAATATATATATATATATATATATATATATATATATATATATATATATATATATATATATATATATGGTGTCTGAATAATTTTTGTTTTGACTGTATATCATCTACATTTTGAACACAATTGAACTTCATACTGACAAATGCTTGGCAAATGTGTGATTTATGAGTCTGAAATATAAAGCATATACTCACAGTTGTGATATGTGATGTTGTAGGCGACAGGTCCTCTGATTGTGAAGCCGAGGTAGAAAGACACGTGTCCTTGTTTGCAAACGCTGGCCTGATTGTAGGCGTTGACTTCAATCTGTTGCCCATTTCTAACAGCAAACACTCGATGATTCTCCACCTTCCCATCGATTCGCTGAAGACATTCAACTTCTACACTGTCATATCCTTCAGTGAGGAGCTCCAGATCTGTTTGGTGTAGTCTTGAGGGAACTGGTCTCTCCAAGCCATTCTGATGTGGGTTTAAGGCATGAACGAGTCTCTGCAAGCCTTCTCCTTTCCCGTAGAAGAACAGAGGAACCAGGGTGCGACGGCAAAGATGTTTCTGATACGTCTTCTCGTAAGACTGACTCATATATTGCACACAGTCTCCAAGGTTTGGAGGGTTTGGCTTTTCTTCATCAGGCCAAAAGAGCAAAAGGACCAAGAGGTAAAACTCTGTGCTTCTGCCTTCAGCTTCTGTCGACCAAAGTTTCTGTAACATGTCCTGAAGCTCTTCTGTTTCTCCAGCCGGTTCACCAGCCTGACTCAAGATGAGGTTGGCAAGAATGTAGAGGACGGTTTGGGTTTCATCTTCAGACTGGGGGTTTTCAATCGCACTCAAATTCTGTTTAAGCACATTGATGTCAGATTTTAGGAAATGAAGCATTCCTGCAAAAGACTTCTGTTTTCTCTCATTCAGGGTCTCTTCTTCAGTCTGCGTTCCCTGTGTAAAGTTAGCTTGTAGCAATCCTCAACATCTCTACGGAAGTATTCTGGTTCCTCTGTTTTGTTGCTTGGGCTTGAGAATGTCAGGTACCGTTCAAAGAAATCATACTTAGACTCAACTTTATCTTTGTGACCTTTAATGAAAGGATGTTTTGTACTGATTAAATCATACATCTCCTTGCAAACATGTAGAAAACCAAAGTGGCCTCTGTTAGTGAATCTGGTGAATCTGTCATCTAACTCGTCTTCAGCTGCTTTCTCTTCATCGTCAAATGCTTTAATAGCAGACTGTGCAATGTGCAAACGTGTGTCTATGTCTGTACATGGTTTTCTTACTTGTCTCCATTTGTTCTTTTCTTTCATACTTCCAATCCAGATCCATGACAGGTGGTATTTGTGAACTTGCCCCAATGTGTCCCTAATATGAGAATTTTTGGGGTTTCTTTCAATTGCTTTTTCTGCCCATTTTTCTGCCTCACAATATTTGCTTTCCTCAGTAACCTTGATATAATACAAACGTGCAAGTGCTTGAGGATAAAAAGGGTCTGTGGAGAACAAATGTGAAGCCGTCTTCAACAATTGAATGCATTTGTTAGTTTTACCTTCCCTCATGATGTCAAGATTCAGTCTGGAAAACATCTCCTTTTCTATCAGACCCTCAGGTCTTGTGAACAACAATCTCTTGCAGATTTGCTCATAATCACTCTCATTTCCTTCTACCATCTTGTTCAAAAATTCAAGAGTGATAACAGATAATCTTGTCAGTTTGTTCTCTTTTAACTTTTTCAGACATGCATCAGCAATCACCGGATGTTTCAGACGTAAGCAGTTTGCTGTTTCCTCTCCGTCAGGGAAAATGACTATGAGATCCATGAAAGGCTTCATTATCTCTTCCACCGAAGGTTTTCCCTCATCAGTGGGCCATTCTGTTTGCTCAATGAATTTCTCGCACAAAGGCTTTGACAAGTGTGAACCCGGGACATATGAATTTATCAAAGCCAAAACACTGAGAAGTTTTGTGCTGGTGGACGTTTTGTCATTTTCAATGAGATTGACCATTTCTCCAGTGATCACTTTCTCTGCATGCTCTTTCTGGAAACCTCCCTGCATTATGTTAAAGGCATGAAACGTTTTTGACATTTCCTTGTGTTTTGTTTTTATCTCCAGGCTTTTCTGAGCAAACCTCTCCTTCTCCTCTGGTAAGAGCTCCAGTTTCAGCTTCACGGGGCCTTGCCCTCGAACAACACTCTTCCTGACAGCATTAATAATGATGAATGCAGGACCGTCGGGCTGATCTTGCTCAAGCTTTGACTGCAGTTTCTTTAATAAGTGACGGTGTGGCTTGTCATCTTTGTGATCCAACAGGAGAAGCACAGGTTTTTTATGTGGTTTATATTTTTCAAGCAGTTCATACGTCATATTTTCAATCTCTCCTGTAAACTCATATTTATTTTCTGAAATCTCTGTTTTGAAAGTGTCTGTCCAGGTTTCACATGTGAACTCGTCCCTCACATCCTCCAGTATCTCTCTGGCCAGTGCTGATCCGCCGCTGTCTTCATCGCACAACAGATTTATGGTTGTAACTTTCCACTGGCTTTTTCTCTGTAGTCGGATCTGTTGCAGAAGTTTTTCCTTCAATTGTTTGATTTCCTCTTCAGAGGGTTTAGAACCAAGAATCAGTGTGTCTATTAGACTGAAGTCTTTAGTGTTCCAGTCCAAAATGATCACAACTGGAGTTTGAGTGTTAATATCCCTATTATGGATTTCTTTAATCAGGTTTTCCCAAAGCTCATTCATGATAGGCAGATTATTGTCCAGTTTTTCCTTGATGTCTAGTAGCAGCAGAACCGTTTTCTGGTCTTGTTCTGCATGTTCTTCATTATAAAGCAGAAAAAGGTCCAGCACTTGTTTCGACAGCTCTTTGGTGTCGAAGTCAGAATCGATGACTCTGGCACATCTGAGATCTCTCTGGAAGTGCCAAAGCACCTGCATGCCGAGGGTTGATCCTCCACTGCCAGGCTGGTATCGTAAAGAAACATCAGTGATAAGACAGCATTTGTCTTTTTTCTCCCCGATTAACTCTATTAAATAATTAAAGCCGTCCCTTTCGACCAATGGTAAGTTTGCCGATGTGTAAAAGTTCAGCCAAGTTGTTGGGGCTCCTTGGAGAAAGTCGAGCTCTTGCTGTCTGGCTCTGTCCGGGTTTATCTCTTCAGCCTCAAACATATCGGACCATACAATGTCGAGGCATGATAGCGAATCTCTAAGTTCAGGTGGAATTGAGATTGTTTCACCAGGATTGCATGAAGGTAATTGGTACATCATCAATCCTGTTTTATTTTCACAGTCTCAAAATTGTGTCTCAAAATTGTTGATAAGTTCCTGCGTGTCCTTATTCCAGTGCCGAGATGGGAATCAAGAAGAAATGGATAAGTATAGTTCTTACCAATGGCTAAATAAACACAAAAGAACAATGATAAAAGATTAGTGGAAGATGTACCGAGTGGGAACAAAAGAAACATCCACTGCATAGACATTAGACAAAAATCAGATAACCATGATTCCACACCTAACAAGAAACGGAGTTTCAACTGAGGAAAAGTAAATATCAAAATCAAAAGTAAATAATAATACTGTAGTTGTGTTTACTGGTCCCTGGAGCGTACGATCACACCGGAGTGATTAGATTGGCCAATGCATCACATGATCAACTGTTTAATTCAAACTGTGCTTTCCTGCTTTGGCTGGCGCTGAGCCAGAGACGGACGAGTTCAGCGCTTGTCATATATCACAACTATTGAGTATTTTCAACCACATAATCTTTATTTTAGGTTTCAGACATTTAAGTTTACTTAAGTACTAAAAAATAATACTTTTAGAGTTTGTAAAATACACAATTATGGCTATGGAAGTGGCAATAATAATCCTTTCCATTATAATTAGACGACACACAGATACACATTGTATAAGTAAGTATAAAGGTGTTTAAGCAACAAAACATCCACTTGCACATATTTGACAATTGGAATATCAGATATTTCCTATTGTAGCTAACATGTGTGTATATCTTGAATAAAAAAGGAACAATTAAATAAAAGCAGATCATCAGTCATTTAGCGCTATTGTGGCTACGGTGGGTCACATGACAAACAATGACTCGTCACCATGGAAACCATAAAGTGATACGATTTAAGTAACGGTCGCCTTGAAAAACTCATGCTATCGGGTCAGACAGAACCTTTTCATACACGTAATTTCAAAATATTAAGTAGGACTCACATTAAAATGTGTCATTTTGTTTTGAGTGTTTGGTCAATAAATAAAAGAGTTAATAGAGATAGGCAAAAAACAAAAAGATCAAATTGCCTCCCGTTTGTCGCGCCCCACTTGTCATGTCCCACACTTTGAGAAACGCTGGCTTAGATGATGGGGCCCCTTAGTTAGGGGGCCCGAAAAACACAAACAACTGTTCAGACAACTGCTCACATTAGTGGGGACCTTAGGAACATTGCCTGGTCTAGGGTGAATAAATGATTTGACCATACCAGGTGCAAATTCCAAGCATGAGGGTAAAACTGGCAATTCTTGAAAATGTCCTATTCTTTTGAGAGAAGTGATAGCAAGGAGGATCAAAGCTTTTAAGGTCAGAAACTTGGCTGGAACCTCCTCAATGGGCTCGAAGGGAGCCAGGGAAAGGCCTTGAAGGACAATGGCCAGATCCCATGTCGGCACCCTGGTACGAGCTGCAGGCCTCAGCCTCAGAGCACCACAGAGGAAATGAGATACAGAGGGGTCTTTACCCAAAGACATTCCACCCAAAGGAATGTGGTAAGCACCTTTAAACCACATAAACCTTTAAAGTGGGTGGGGAAAGACCTGCAGTGAACCGCTCCTGCACTGGAACAACTGGGCAGTTAACTGGGTCCAACTGACGGTCACTACACCATGAAGTGAAGACTCTCCATTTCAGAGCATAAAGTTTCCTCGTGGAGGGAGCTCTGGAGTGTAGAATGGTCTCCACAACCTCAGTTGAGAGACCTGTCCCTATGAGCTGGGGCCCCCCAGAGGCCAAGCCCGCAGGTTCCACAGTTCTGGAAGGGGATGAACGATCGAGCCCCCTGCTTCGGACAGAAGGTCCCTCCTGACGGGTAGCTCCAGTGGAAGTCCGTTGAGGAGAGACACTACATCTGGGAACCATACTCTGCCCGGCCACTGGGGGGCTATAAGAAGTAGGCATACATGGTCCATACGATCTCTCTCCAGAACTCTCGAGAGCAGAGCGATCGGGGGAAAAACGTACAAATGTAGCCTCAGCCACGGCTGTACCATAGCATCCAGTCCGAGAGGAGTTGGATGCGTGAGGGAGAACCAGAGTGGACAGTGAGACATCTCTCGAGATGCAAACAGATCCACTTGTGCCTGGCCGAACACCCTCCATATCTGCTCCACCACCTCGGGGTGGAGCCTCCATTCCCCGGGCCTCAGCCCCTGCCTCGATAGCATGTCTGCTCCAATATTATGACCACAGAGGGATTTGGCACACCAGTTTGCAGAGTGGAAGCAAGCGCAAACCCCAATGGAGATTTATATAGCCTTTATAAATGCATAATTTATATTATGATGTGCCATGAAAGATGGTGGTCCCTCCACAGACCCTGAGTCGAGTGTCCTTCTAGGATCGCTCCCCAACCCGCGAGGGAGAATCGTAAGCATCGCCATGTAACCCTGATCATACGAAAGGAGTTGCCCTTTGGGGAAAACCCTTTGGTTCTGAACCACCAACAGGCCAAAAGGTATCATGTTGGACGCTGCTGCCATCATAAAAAACTATGAAACTGTTTGACAGTGAGTGACTGGCCTAGCTTTATTCTTTTCACAGCCAAAAGGATGTACTCTATGAGTGCCGGTGACAGGCGTGCCAGCATTCCATGGCATGCCAATCCATGCCTAGAAAGGTGGTTGTGGCGAACAGTACGAGGCAGAGGGACGTGAGAGAACAGCGCGAGGCCGGTGGTGCGAGTGTTAATGAGCAACACCTGTGAGGCACACCGGTCTCGCATCTCTCATGGAGGAGCGGAATCGTAAAGGAGGAGCGACGACGTTGATGATCGGGAGAGGAACAGGCCTGATTTTACGTTGTGTTTTGTTTCTGTTTTGGGTAGCCAGCAGTCGTCCACGAGGGGCTGCTGGCGGTTATTTTTGGTTTTTGTTTGTTTTATTTTAAATAAAGTCTTTTGAACGTCTGCCGGTTCCCGCCTCCTTCTTCCCTGAATCTTATACTTCGTTACAGTGGTCCTCTGTAATGGAGAAAGGACACTTTTCTTGGCGTTTAGCCATAACCCCAACTCTTTCATGTGGGTGAGAACGACAACTCTATGCCGAACCGCCAACTGATGTGACTGAGCCAGAATCAACCAATCGTCAATGTAGTTCATGATGCGAATACCGTGCAAAGGCGCCAGAGCTGCATCTACGCATTTCGTGAAAGTGTGGGGTGATAGTGCTAGGCCGAATGGAAGAACTCGATATTGGTATGCCTTGCCCCCGAAAGAGATCCTCAGGAACTTCCTGTGATATGGAAGGATGGATATATAAAAGTATGCGTCCTTGAGATCTATCGTGACAAGCCAGTCCTCGGATCTGATCTGTGGCATGATGTGTCTCAACGTTAACATTTTGAACTTTAGTTGCATGACTAATTTGTTCAGAACTCTCAGATCCAAAATGGGATCCTTCTTTGGAACTATGAAATACAGGTTGTTGAACCCGGTTTCCCTGCTGGAGGGAGGTACATATTCAATGGCCCCTTTCTTCAGTAGGGTTTTTGACTTCTTCTTCCATTACCAGAACCTCCTCGGGGCCCACAGACCCAAACTGTATTTGAAAACCCTTTTCTATGGTCTGCAGGACCCAATGAGGAACATTTGGCAGTAGCTTCCACGCTGCCATAAATTCTACTAGTGGAACCAGTGAAATATTAATAATAACTCATAACTTGTTATGATATGAACCAAAAATTAATATTTGGGTCAGTTAATTGGATTAACTTGATGTAGCTTAATTAATATTACAATCAATTAATCAGTTCATCCAACGAACTCTTTTGATTATTCATTTATTCTAAAAAAAGGGTATTTTTTCATGGCCACAGAAATATCTTTTTCGTTATCTCAGGTGTAGTTAGACGTATGCCTAGCCGTTTGTGTCCATTTATACTCAGATAGATATAACAAACACACACTGCATTCTATGAGAAGGTGATGTACACTAAAGTGTGAGTCATAAAATGAGGATTAATTAGATAGGAGACACAATACAGGTGGGGTTACACTTACCGTTGGTTGTATAATAAAATACATACTGTAGTATCAAAGACATAATAGTACACAAGAGAGTAAACCATTCACACAGTGTCCTGGGCTGCATGTTCATTTGTAGATCAGTTCGTCCATAAATTGATGCAAAATCTGTTTGAAGGGCTGTGGGTCTTTCCTACCGTCTCTGCTTTTTCCATGTGACCACATTTTTAACAGCAATAAAACCAACTTATCTGATCGTAGTCATGGTAACCAAAGACCCTTCTTGCCCTTGTTGGGGGAATGGGACCATAGATCCCAGAGTGAGTTTTACAGATTATTTGTTGAATATAACAAATTATTGTGTCTGATTTGTCTCAGTCGTTACAACCCATTTTCAAAAAAATATCCACTGATTATTAATGTTATTGTGCACCAAATTTTGAAGTCTCTGTCATCGGTCGGCACTTCATTATTACCTATATTGTGTATACCTGTTGTCTAACAAAGTGTAACACAAAATCTACTGTTGTTTACTGAAAAGTTTCTAAGTAAGCCATAAACTTTAGCAACATTAATTCAGTGCTAAATTGTTTGAGTTCAGTGTAAAACAGAGCATTGCAAAGGAAACGTCTCAGGTTACGTATGTAACCCTGGTTCCCTGAGAGGGAACGAGACGCTGCGTTGAGACGCGGTGGGAACGCTCTGCGTGATTGCGTTGTGAAGCACGTGTATAATCAGTCCAATGGAAGAGCTAGACGTCATAGGCGGGTGACGTCACAGACCAGGAAGCTATAAAGCACCCCTGAAAACAGACCGCGACAGCTTCTGATAAGCCTGAAGCAAGTCGATCAGGGCATGCAGGAAGTATGGCAGGAGAACGCAGCGTCTCGTTCCCTCTCAGGGAACCAGGGTTACATACGTAACCTGAGACGTTCCCTTTCAAGGGAACTCGAGCTGCGTTGAGACGCGGTGGGAACCCCATACCCACTACGCCATAAAGACAAATGCCCGTTCTGTGTGAAGTCTTTGCGCACACTAAGAAGCAAGCAACCTAGCCCCAGGAGTGGAGAGGTCTAAGTCATAAAATCGGACAAATGTATGTGGTGAGGATCAGCCTGCCGCATTACAAATATCCTGAAGGGAAACTCCCGAAATTAAAGCCTAGAGGCAGCCATACTCCTGTAGAATGGGCCTGAACAGCCATAGGGTGAAGGCTGTCCGGCCGCTTCATAAGCAAGTGAGATAGCCTCAACTACCCACTTGCTCATCATCTGTTTAGATGCAGGGCAACCTATCTTAGGTGACCCGAAGCAGACAAATAATTGTTCTGATATACGCCACTAAGCAGCTCTGTGGACATACGCATCCAAAGCCCGGACAGGGCATAACAGATTAAGTTTTTCCTGATCTGGGGTATTAAAGGTGGAGGACAGAAGGCCTGCAGCACAAATGACCCGCACATTCAGTAGGAACCTAGAGATACAACCCGACCTGGGGTGAAGAAATGCTATCACCATACCAGGTGCAAATCCAAGTACGTGCAGGCCTCAGCCTCATGTACCACGGAGAAGACAAAATTAAGGATCTCACCTCAGAGATAACCCAGCAAAGAAACATTCATTACAGAAATCAAGTACTGTACCAACAGGGCAGAAACAAGATTCAGAAGGCGTTCTCTGCACCAGGCAGAGAACGGTTTCCATATCAATGCATATTTAGTCTTCTCGTGGAGGGAGCTCTAGACTGGAGTATGGTCTCCACGACCTCGGTCGAGAGACCTGAGTCTATGAGCTGGGCCCCCTCAGAGGCCGAGCCCACAGTATCCAGAGCTCCCAGGAGCAAAGATATCGGGAAATGCGTACAGTTGTAGCGTGAACCACACCTAATACATCACATCCAGTCCAAGCGGAGCTGGATGCATGAGGGAGAACCACAAAGGGCAATGCATTGTACAAGCGATACGAAAGGGCGACTTGAGTTTGACCGAAGTTCTCCCTAAGAAGCTCCACCACCTCGGGGTGAAGCTTCCATTCCCCGGGCCACAGCCCCTGCCTCAACAGGATATCTGCTCTGATATACGAGACCATCAGTGTGTTGTCCGGACCCTTCGCCGAGCAACCACTCATGATTGCCCCCGACTTGTGAGAGAAGCATCCGTCGATAGCATATGCATCGACAAAAAGCCCCCAACACTGGGCCTGGGTGAGGAACCAAGGTTCTTCCACATGACCGAGGAACGAAGGCATAGCCGCGTGACCTTGATCATGCGAAAACGGATTTCCCCTCGGAGAAAACCCCTTGGTCCTGAGCCACCACTGCAGGGGTCTCATGTACAGAAGGCCAAAAGTAACTACGTTGGACGCAACTGCCATGAGCCCCAAACAAAGACCTTTCACCGAACGGCCACTCATGACCGCCCCTCATCCTGTGAGGGAAGCATCCGTCGATAGCGTGACGCGTCGACAAGAAGCCCCCAGCACTGGGCCCTGGGCGAGGAACCAAGGTTCTTCCACATGACCGAGGCACGAAGGCATAGCCGTGTGACCTTGACCATGCGAAAACGGATTTCCCCTCGGAGAAAACCCCTTGGTCCAGAGCCACCACTGCAGGGGTCTCATGTCCAGAAGGCCAAAAGTAACTACGTTGGACGCAACTACCATGATCCCCAACAGTCTCAGAGACTGTTTTGCAGTGAGTGACTGACCTAGTTTTACATTCTTTACGGCTGTGAGAATCGCAGAAATACGTGCAGGAGACAGACGTGCTTGCATTGTTGTCGAATCCCATAATACACCTAGAAAAGTGGTCCTCTGAGCTGGGAGGAGTAAACTCTTTTGGTGTTGAGCCGCAACCCCAACCTCCTTTATGTGGGACAGAACGACATCTCGATGTTGAACTGCCAAAAGCTCGGACTGAGCTAAAATCAACCAATCGTTGATATAATTTAATATGCGAATGCCCTGGAATCTCTGGAGGAGCCAGAGCTGCATCCACGCATATTGTAAAAGGTGCGGGGTGATAACCTAGTCCAAATGGAAGAACCCGATATTGGTATGCTTCGCCCCTGAAAGCAAACCTCAGGAACCTCCTGTGATGAGGATGGATAGATAAGTAAGCGTCCTTTAAGTCTATTGTGACAAACCAGTCCTCGGACTGAGTCTGTGACAATCATATTTAGCGTAAGCATACTTTGAACTTAAGATTCTGAGACCTGCTGTTTAATTGACGCAGGTCTAGAGTAGGACGCAACCCCTTTTTTCATCCTCTTTCGGAACAATGAAGTAATGGCAGTAAATCCCTGACTGTCTGCCGGGAGGAGGAACCCCTTCTACAGCTCCTTTTGCAGAAGTGTCAGTACTTCCTGCTCCATAACCAAAGCCTGCTCGAGGTCCACCACAGTGGGGAGGACCCCTAGAAATCTGTGCGGACAAGAACTGAATTCTGAACCCTTTTCTATAGAGTGCAGGACCCACCGAGAAATATGTGGCAGTAGTTTCCACGCTGCCAGAAATTCTACTAGGGGAACCAGTCTCTCAAGACTGGCCTCTGGATTTGGTTGAACAGTCACTACGGTGCCCTAAAGCGGCGAACCGGCAGGGAACAACCGAACTGACCGATTACTCAAAACCGTCCCTCCCCAGTATAGTTTATCTGTTTTTGCACGACGCAATTCTCGAATAGCGTCAGTGCTGACTACCTCACATTCATCCATGTCTTTATAATTTACCCACCAGCGCTGCCTAATAAAATTTATTTATTTAAGATGGGTAACGTCGTGGGTTAAAAATGATGACGCCGACTCGGGAGAGAGAAAGCTAGTAAGCGTCTCTTTAACCCGAGGCACTGTCATACCATGATACTTAATACCCTTTGGCTGAGATACAGAGTTTTTCTGTTTTTAGATATATTTCATCTAATAAACTCTTTTTACTCTCATAATGTTCAGCTGGCCAGAAAATATTTAACTAGCAACAGCACTAGATAAACCTCCTTTTAAAGCTCCTCTTTATTCAACAGAGTTATGAGCTGACTTATTTATTCATTCATTGAAAACTCAAACATCTGCCTTTTTCTAATATCTTTATTTGTTTTGTTCTCTTTTTCTAAACAAAACACTAACGATACCAATTCCTCGGAACTGGAAATCGCCAGCACTGGATCTGGCAGGTGAAAGCTGAGATAGGGCGGGGCCCGTCCCAACCCTCGCTGTCAGATCCGTTTGCGAACCCCAAAATGCGAGTCGCTGCCGTGCATCGGCAACAGCGGGACCCGCGCGGGGAGCACGAACCGAACCGTCCTCCTCGAAGAACGCCCGGCAGGAGCGGAGCGTCCTCACGGACAGCTTCTCGCTTTGCTCACAGTCAGCTCCCTCGAGAACTGACTGTGGCATGCTCCACTCCCAAATAGTAACAAAAATCTGATGTGTGTGTCCCCACCCGTGATATAACGTGGGCAGGGAACAACACAAAGCTGCTTGCTCTCTTTTGCCATAATATATATATATATATATATATATATATATATATATATATATATATATATATTGCAACTTGACAGACAACAATAAATATGACAAGGACAGAATACACAGATCGCTTGCTGAAGGCGCAGAAGCTGTCGCGGTCTGTTTTCAGGGGTGCTTTATAGCTTCCTGGTCTATGACGTCACCCGCCTATGACGTCTCGCTCTTCCATTGGACTGATTATACACGTGCTTCACGACGCATTCAGCGTTCCCACCACGTCTCAACGCAGCTCGAGTTCCCTTGAAAGGGTACTTCAAATAAGAAACTATTACTAATTATTGTTTTCAGTGTTGGTCAGAAGAGAGAAAGTCTCTCTCTCTCTCTCTCTCTCTCTCTCTCTCTCTCTCTCTCTCTCTCTCTCCCGTTATGGTTATGAAACAAATCACAGTGTTATAAATATATGTTCAGTTTTTGTTTTTTAGATTTGCAATGTTATTAATCGTGGAAACGCATCATCACAGTCTGTGAAAAACAATGTATTTGCTACAGTTAAATATGTGAAATGTGTGTCTCACCGATCTGCAATAGTCCGCTGTTGTTCAGTGTTCAGTAACAGACGAGAAACACAAGTTTTTATTGAGTGAAATAGGACACGCCTTGTGTGTCATAAACCTCTTACACCTGAAGTGTTTGTTTTATCTTGTGAGAAATTAATGACTCATTTACAAAGAAAAAGTTATGTTTATGTTTGATCTTTGACCACTTATGACACTGACATTAATATTGTTGCATTATAGATACATGACAAGTTCATATATTTATCAAGCAATTAATAGTTATGTCTATACACACAAATATGGGTACAGCACATGCAAATATTTATACTGTAAGCCCGGCTGGATCGGTCCAAATGAGGCATTCGATCTGTGCTTTACTGTCTTTCCGTATGGCAAAGTAATTTGATTAAATGAAATACATTTTCTCATATATATTAACTCGTTATTTCATCTGACTCCATAAATGAAAAAGGGTTTAATGATATCTCTACATCATTAAGTGTGAGCGAGTGTTTGACTATTCTTTTTTAACTCTTTACTGAAAATAATGTCAGAGTCGATTAGAATAAAACCAAATGTTTACAATTTATTATGTCAGGTAAATGTATCACGCCAGTTGCATAATCAGTTCAAAGATAATAGATACAAACATCAAATGCTCTAGAATAAAGAGAGAAGATGCAATACCTCGACATTATAAAATACATGATACAAGCCTCTCGTTGCATTTCATTATATATTTCACCCTCTGAGAGCAGGAGACCATTTACCTGGAATACACACACTCCTCTGTGTGCGAGTTATCTCTAAACTCTTCATTACCTTCGGTTTACTTCTTTGAGAATGAGGCCTTTGTACCAGTTGCACTGAGACATTTCAAATTATATCAAACGTGTGATACTGTATGATAATTATTCACATTAAACTATATATATTCTTGGGTGAATTTCAGGTGATCTCAGCATGATAGCAAGAGGAATGGGGGAATGGGGGTTTAAGGGAAAGAGATGTAGATTAGGATTGCTTATGTGTGCACAAGAGAGAAATTCAAATGTTAATTTGCCCTCTCTTCCAGTTCTTCCAGTTTTACATGCATATACTGTATGTGTTTTCCATTTTCTTGTAGAGATAGTCAAATCAAGTCACCTTTATTTACATAGCGCTTTTTACAGTACATATTGTTTCAAAGCAGCTTTACAGAGATAACAAAACAATGCAAAGTTTTGGCATCATCAGGTCGTGCTTCACATCATTGAGGAGATTCACCCTGAAGCGCTTTGAGTGCAGAGAAAAACACTGTATAAATGTACAAATTATTATTGTTGTTATGTAATTTTGGGAATATGCTGGAGATTTTAAAGGGCAATAGCACTAATGTAATAGCGTGAGTTTGAGGGACAGATTTAATGGTTTTACACATTATATACAGTACTACTCAAAACTGCTGTTCCCTTTCGAAGGGAACTCAACAATACGTCAACGACGTTATGGGGAACGCCTCAGGCGTGACAGGTGTCTGAAATCACTATCAAATCACGTCAATCATATTGACCGGCGACAGCCCGTGAATCATTAGCGTGAATGATTAACGTGCGACCTGGAAGTATAAAAGGGCGCCTTGCAAACATGACAAATCATCTCATCGTCTTCAGGGACTGTCTGTTTGAAAACGCTACTCAATGAAACGGTAAGAAAATTAAATGTACAGCACACGAGTGTGCTTTTCCTGCCTGGGAGAAGAGCACGCACGGGAGGTTCTCGAGGGAATCCTCTGTGTGAACTGTGAGCGTTTTTCTCTTAAAACGCTCCGCTCTCGTCTGGCCCTCTTCTCGAGTGAAGGGGGTTCAACGTCTGGTCCTCGTGGTCCTTGCATCATGGGCTTCCAGATAGAGCTCGTCGATCATCTTGAGAGTGCTGTAAACCTCTCAGATGATTCGACGGCTGACGAGGGCGAAGCAGGTGCTCTTGCTGCTCTTCAGGACGAGCAGGAGATGGCTGAGGAGGTTTATAATCAGGTAGATCCTGAACCCTCTCAGCCACCCTGCCCCGTGTATGCAGGTCTGGTGGATGTTGTGGAGCGCGCCGCCAACAGGCTGTAGCTGCCATGGCAACACACTAGAGGAGAGACCGCTCGCGGTAGGCTCGGCGATCGGTTTCTCCCCGGCCATACACCACCAGCTCAGGTGAGCCTAATCCATTCCTTCCTGATCTTCACACAGAGATCTAGAGGGCATGGAAGAGCCCATACTCTGCCAGTATTCACTGACATCAGCGGGTTAATTTCGCTGATGTTGAGGGGATCGCAGAGCATGGGTATGTATCGATGCCGCCCATTTGATGAGTCGTTTGCGAACTATCTCGTGTCTGGGCAGGCGTCGACACTGAGAGCTCCATTTCTGCCATCCAAACCGCTAGAGACAACAGCGCGTTTGAATGGCAGAGCATACACGGCAGCAGTTCAGGCTGGTGCTTCCCTGCACACCATGGCGGTGCTGCAGGCATACCAGGCCGACCTGCTGCAGGATCTCGACCAGGGGGCAGGGATGTCCCCTGAGGCGGTTACTGAGCCGCGCCGAACCACGGTTCTTGCGCTCCGGGCCACCAAACAGACTGCTGCCACGATCAGTCAGTCGATGGCGGCGATGGTGGCCACGGAGAGACAGCTTTGGTTAAACCTGGCCGACGTTGAGGAGAAAGAGAAGGCCTTTCTCCTCGATTCGTCGGTTTCGCCCTGTGAACTCTTTGGCCCCTCCGTGGAGGCGGTGCTTGGGAAGTTCAGGGAGGCGAAGGCGCGCTCAGCTGCTTTTAGGACCTGCATACCGCTGAGATCCGGTTCCACGCCCAGGCAGGCGGGAGGGCCTGGCCCTTCACGGTCTGAGGACCGTAGACAGGGCCAGAGAGCCAGTGTCGCCTCTCGTGCGCCCCCTCCGTGGAGGAACAGGGCGCAGAAAAGGCGTGACTCCCGCAAGAAGAAGGATCTGAGGGAGGTTATCCAGCACAAGTGCATACAGCGTCGCTGATGGATAATCTCCCCGGAGGGCTTCATTAAAAAGAAATCCAGCCCTCTCCTCTCTTCTGACTCCCCAGACGTTCATTACATCAGGCCTGGGGCTGGGCCTGTGATAAGAACGATGTTCCAATGGCCCGCCTAGGCTTGGTTAGTAGAAACGCCTCTTTCAGGCATGTAAAGTGGGGACCCCAGGTTCATAAAGAACTATCTGGCGAGTCTTCACTCCGCATGCCGCAGGTGAGCTGACTGGTCTTTTCAAGAGTAAATTTTTGTGAATTAAAATTCCGAAATGTATCTCTCTACAGACCTCGTTCCCTGTATAGAGCTATGGGGTCATGTCATTTCCCATGTCATCAGGTAATAAGGTAAGAGAGTTTCCTGGATTATTAGGGCCCTGAAGTTCCCCATTAGGTGGCCAGAACGATAAGTATGTTAGCCTTCGGGCTGTTAGCCACCTCAGGGTAGAGTAGTTGGTCTCTCTCTTAGAATTTGTTACTTAGAGTGTTGACTGACGCTAGAGCTTCAGATAGATCTTATGTCCGGCCCACGGGTCCGTTTGACTTCGACTGAGTATTTCGCCCCTTGAGCTCTGTTTGGGTTTTCATTAGGCTGAGCGATCTTCAGCCTTTGTATGGAATAATACAGACTATATTCTTTAGTAAGGCTGTGGCTCCTCCGAGCCCTCAGATAGATCTATGCCTGCAGGCTGGCCCTCACCAGGGCCGCCTCTGTAGCTGGCCTAGGCTGTGCCAGGGATAATAAAGGCGCTCTGCTAAAAATTTAGCATTGCTTCCTCTGAACCTTCACTTTGTGAATGTAGGTTTCTAGCATCCCTGTATAAACAGCCTCCTCCAATGGGAGTCGTTAGGCCAAGGCCCGCCCCCTTCTCTGCATTCTGGGGTGACTAGAGTAATGCAGCGTGGTGCAGAGGATGGTTTGTAAGGACATGGTAGGCCTCAAACAGGCCTCCGTGGTATTTATGTCTTCATTGAGCAGGGTTAGGCCGTCTTTCGCTTCACGAAGAAGACTGGGTTTCCTGCCCGACCCTGCCATGCAGAACTGGCCTACGGATTTAGGCCGCCAGTTTAGGCTTCACTCACCTCGCTGAGCTACTGCTCGAGCACTAGGTTGTAGGTGGTTGGCTTTCATTCAAGCCCCACTAGCCCCTCATATAAATTTCTGTCACCCCTAGAGCCGCTGGCAGGCCCGCACCCTGGTAACCTCAGGGTGAGGTGTGAGTATCCCCCTGTGATACAGGGTAGGTCTGAGCACTTCACTCCCAGTTCTGTTTTATCCTACCTCGCACCACTATGGCTCGAGTCGAGTATGAAGTGATCACTTCTTCTTTGGTCGAAGTACGCTCCCCTGAAGCCAGAGCATTGCCCTGAGCTGACGCCCATGCATAGATGGTAGGCCCCTGACTAACTGGGGCCTCCGTTGAGGCAGAGTGGCGTATGTTGTACTCCCCTTGTTTTGAGGGTGCTAGCTTTCTTGCGGAGTACACTGCCATGGGCAATGTGATTAGGCACCAGGATGCTGTAGGCGCTGTGTAAACAGTTTTTATGCCAACGAAGGCTGCGCCATTAGGTAGTAGGCCTCAGCAGGCCTCCTTGATTGGACAGCCCCCTAGAGGGCACTGTAGGCCAGCTCACTTTACGTGGTTGGCCTTGGTGGTTCGGGCAGTTGACTCACTGATGGGTAGTAGGCCTTTAAACAGGCCTCCTCGGAGGTGAGTCCCAACATTGTGGGACATACCTTATAGCGCTACTGGAAGCCCATTAGTAAATTATGCTTGTGTAGTATGGTTCCCAACAGTGTACTTTATGGCAGAATATGACTTGCTATTAGCTAGTAGGCCCGACCAGGCCTCCCTGATAGGCGAGTCCCCAGCTGGCTGGCCTTAGCAGGCCACCTTATACTATCACCCGGACTCAGGGCTCGAAGCTACCAGTGGTTTTCAGGTAGTAGGCCACTCAGGCCTCCCTGAAGGTGAATTCCCACTTAAGATGGTTATCAGGTAGTAGGCCTCACCCGGCCGCCCTGAAGGCGAATTCCCACTTACGTTGGCTATCAGGTAGTAGGCCTCTCTGGGCCTCCCTGAATGTGAGCTCCCAAATATTGTGGCTGTCAGGTAGTAGGCCACTCTGGGCCTCCCTGAATGTGAGCTCCCAAATATTTTGTCTGTCAGGTAGTAGGCCTCACCAGGCCTCCCTGGAGGTGAGTTCCCACATGCTGTGATTATCAGGTAGTAGGCTCCTCCAGGCCTCCTTGAATGAGAACGGTCAGGTGGTAGGCCTCACCAGGCCTCCCTGAAGGTGAGTTCCCACATGCTGTGATTATCAGGTAGTAGGCTCCTCCAGGCTTTCTTGGATGAGTACGGTTGGGTAGTAGGCCTCACCAGGCCTCCCTGAAGGTGAGCTCCCCACATACTGTGGTTGTAAGGTAGCAGGCCTCACCGGGCCTCCCTGAAGGTGAGTTCCCACGTACTGTGGTTATCAGGTAGTAGGCCTCTCTTGGCCTCTCTGAAGGTGAGCACCCCACATACTGTGGTTTTCAGGTAGTAGGCCTCTCTGGGCCTCCCTGAAGGTGAGCACCCCACTTACTGTGGTTATCAGGTAGTAGGCCTCACGGGCCTCCCTGAAGGTGAATTCCCACTTACGTTGGCTATCAGGTAGTAGGCCTCTCCGGGCCTCTCTGTAACGTTCCCTAGTGGTGCTGGGTTTATGAAGCTAGTGGTCTCTTGCTATCAGTTTCAGCTAGCCTTAATAGGCAGCTTCTGAAGGCGAGCTTGCGCCCTGGCTCGCTAAAGTGTTCATTCTCTGCTATTGGTTCTTTTTCTGCCTACAGCCTGGTTCGCCTACCAGGCAGACCTTTGCTCCCCTCATCGAGGGTCTCTATGAGCATGTGGCTTCCTGAGTCTGGTCAGCCGGTCGTAGGCCTCTCGTGAGGCCTCCCAGTTAGATCAGCCCTTAGGCCTTCACAGGCCTCCTCAGTGGTTTGAAACATAGACACTGGGTTGATCCGTGGATCGAGTAGAGAAACTCCCCTCGCTAGCAAGGGTTGGAAAGCACTATGCTGAGTCATACTCTCCGGGATATCCCGTCTCTGAGATCCGGGCCGAGGGTTCACTGCCAGCTTCGCAGTCCCTCGGGTTGGATGCCTTACTTAAGGCTTTGTTGTCCAGAGGCTCTGTCTTCAAACAGACAGGATTTGGCCAGACTAAGTGTCTATGTACTGACGCCAGGTCAGGCCGTCCTGGTGGCATTTCCGGGTGAGTACGTTCCCCTGAATAGTGACTGGCTGGGGTTCCTTCGGGTTCCCTAGCCACATTCCCTAGAAGGGACCCCTTCTAATTGGAAGCTGTGGTTCCAGGCCCGGAGCCGGCCCAGGTAGACCTTTCATTTAACCATGTTTATGAAGGTTTTTCTGTGAGGCTGTAGCTTGGGCTATGACCGTAGTGAATGCTGTCACTGACAGCCCAGTGTGACCTGAGGGTGAGTGGTTCTAGCGTTTCATTTGAAGTTGCTGGTTCTGACAGTTGTCACTGCCACTTGGCACGCACTCCCCTTAGCATGGCGGAGTTGGTATATCGTTCCCCATAACGTCGTTGACGTATTGTTGAGTTCCCTTCGAAAGGGAACGTCTCAGGTTACGACTGTAACCTATGTTCCCTGAGAACAGGGAACGAGACAATACGTCTCCCTGCCATGCCTCGGGGCTTGCCTACCGTACAGTCCCTTCAGACGATAAGGTGATTTGTCATGTTTGCAAGGCGCCCTTTTATACTTCCAGGTCGCACGTTAATCATTCACACTAATGATTCACGGGCTGTCGCCGGTCAATATGATTGACATGATTTGATAGTGATTTCAGACACCTGTCACGCCTGAGGCGTTCCCCATAACGTCGTTGACGTATTGTCCCGTTCCCTGTTCTCAGGGAACATAGGTTACAGTCGTAACCTGAGACGTTTAGATTTAGCAATATATACAGTATGTTGTATATTGTAACGACAATGACTCTTACATTGAATTCATTAACATTAGCTCAAATAATCTATAGGGAATTTTAATAATTAATCATGAATGATTAATATATTGCATATTACAGTTAAATTATCGAAGCTGAAAATAGATCGATTGTATATATGAATGATCACCATAATGGGTCATTAATATATCAATAGTCTTATTACAGATCGATTAGGCTATATGAGATAACCTTAAATGGAATTAATTTAGTTATCGAACAATCTGTTTGTCCAGCAAACGGCTGTAAGATTAACTCATCAACTTCCCAATAAAAGTTATCACTTCTTATAAACTCCAAGAAACATTAATTTTCTGGCCGTGAACATTAATTTTCCTGTGTTTATAAAATTAAACTGCTCAACGTAGTAAATAATAAAGCTTTTTGTAGCAAAAGGGTCGAACATTTCATTGACTTGTAATATGAGAATTTAACAGAAACAATCATGAATATAATGGCTTTAATAAATGCAAAACTAATAATACATTGAACTACGATTCACATAGAGTAAATATGTATTTACAATCGGAACAGACAAAACGGAAAACATTACAAACACGAATGTACAATAGGATGAGAGAGGGAGAGAAATAGAGAGAGAGAGAGAGAGAGAGAGAGAGAGAGAGAGAGTAAGAGGATGAGAAAGTGAAACTAACGGTCAGGATGAGAGAGATCACCTGGGTGATCGCGGCATGGCAAAAATCACAGACAATAACCTTATAAGAGAGACAACAAGAAATCACATCAATCAAATCAAATCACTTGCCAGAAAGATTGTATACACAGAACAATATATTTTACTGTAATATCGTATGTATGACTGGTTTAGTCAAAACAAGACGGTCAAACAGGTACCAAGAATGGCCGGAAAGAGTAGAAGAAACATAAAGTTACATTCATATGCAGAATTACACACATTTAATGTTCACTCACACGACTATAAAGCCATAATACCGGCTACCATGACCTAGGAAAGATCAAATTCATGTTTATACATTTCTTAAGTGGTTATACTTATAGAAAATATAAGATTGCAGAGTCTATTCCTCTTTCTTTATCAGAATTCAAGTGGGAGCTGTGGTTCCCTTGGAATTCCTTTTGGGGGTCATAAAGTTTTATGACCTAGCAAGAGGGAGAGTTACAGAAGGTGATCCAGTTAGGTAATCTTTCTTTAGAAATACACTTAAGATTCGAAGTTACAGACCAGTCTCCAATTACACCCATAGAGTAAGACAAAACTAATTAGATATGCATGCATACAGGAAGGTCAGATACGATTCTGTGTTATATACATTAAGGACATTTCTATCCTAAGTTACACACAAAGGACGTTTGTGTGCGGGTATCGTATGGTCAGCATGTGTCCATCCATGGTGTGTACCACGTGAGGGTTTAGTTCGCACATGGTTGTCTTCAAGACAAAGGGTAGTTTTGTGTGTAAATCCACTTCAGTCTAAGAAGACATAATGATTGATGAAGGGGGGGGGGGGGGGGGGAACTAGCTCGAGACCCTGAATGGATCAGTTCTTACTCTTTGTGACTGAACACAAATTGCAAGCAATGTAAGGATTTGGGAACAACGGGGATCTGTTTCTTGATTGCGCAATGCACACCGGTCTAGCATCTCTCATCGTCGTCGCTCCTCCTTTATGCTTCCGCTCCTCCGTGAGAGATGCGAGACCGGTGTGCTTCACAGGTGTTGCTCATTAGCAATCGCACCACCGGCCTCGCGCCGTTCTCTCACGTCCCTCGGCCGTCCTGTTCGCCACATGGGAATAAAATGCCCCTTTCCACTGATTGGTTGACCAGAGATCAAGCCGTGCCGTCATCAGCCGATCACCATCCATCACTCCAGCTACCCTAACCCTAACAGCCAGAAAAACCTTTTAGATCCTTTTCCTATTTAGCACCAAAACTTTTGAACAGTCACATTGTCCGGGAAGCAGACACAGTCTGTCAGTTTAAATCTAGACTAAAAACACATCTCTTCAACCTGGCACACACATAGAACACTATTCCTATTATTCAAATCAGTTAAAGTCGTCATGAAACGGAAGTTGAGATTGTCATTTGTTCCTTGTTGTGACGTATATCCGAGTGAAACGGCTTCTGAAATTAGAAAAAAAATGTAGGGCGGGGCTTGATTTCGTCCTTCGGGAATTGATTGGATCGTCGGAGGTTGGGCGTTGCAAACAAAATGGAGGGAGATTTGAATGCCAGTTTACATTCATGTTGCTGGCTGCGATGACTGACAGGTTCTCTGAGAGGCGGTGCACCGATAGCCGCACCCTCATCGGCTCGGGCCGCACCCTTTCGCCATGCCTCGTGACCGAAAGAGAAGAGAGGTCGTTTCGAGGGGGGAGGGAAGGGTAATGTATTTGATTTAAGATTATAAGGGTACATGAATTTTAAAAAAATAATGAAGTGCACAGATAAATCACTTATAATAAACACTACAATATTACATATAAAAAGAAGGTTTGTCAAATTTGATTTCATGCCGACTTTAAATGATTATTAGGCTGCATAAATTAGGTCAGCCGGAACCGGGAACACTTCCTATAACACCTGATGTACTCGTTAATTAAGTATTGGTCAGCATTTAATATTATTGTTTTGTTTAAGTTTTGGGGTGGGCTAACAATGCAATTCATTCTGAAGTAATATTAATTTTTAAGGAGCGATACTTAAATTTTTAGAGTATAAAATCAACAGTTTTCTCCAAAGGAGAGATCTTCGAGCAGCGGCCCGTCTCCTTTGTGCAGACATTACAGACACAGAGGAAAACTGTTCTAGGTTGTGCTGTCGAGTTACTGATGTTATGAAGTGTTAGTGCACCTGTCGCTCATATCATTTAAACTTATTACATACAAGATCATGGAAAGATACCATAGTTGTATCTAACAATGAACAATCATTATGACATAACAGAAAACACAAAGAGCATTGGTTTGTGTACATCATAATATGATATTTATAGGCTACACAGGAAAAAAGAACAATAACACGGCTAAATATCTTTAAATAGATTTTCATAATACATAAAAAATTCTGAGGGATCAAACAAGAGGTAAATTCATCAAGAAAAAGAGGAAAACCTAAAGGAGAAACTTTTTGGGTATAAAATAAAGAAATTAACAACATATTCAAGAGATGACGATGTTGGGGTTTCTTAATAAAAAGTTATATTGTTAGGCCCTATAAGGATAAAACTGTGGGTCACATTAGTAGGGTTTAAAATATAACAATTTAAATCAACCCTAAATGTATTCACAAAATAATAACAATAATAATAATAATAATAATAATAATAATATAATAATGGACAGCTGTTTCTTCAACAATAGGTCACATGATAACGTCAACATGGCGTATGATGTCCGGATAGCATTCATACTCAACGAGATTTGGCTATAAAGTACCTACTATTTTAGAGCTCGTTAAGTAAGTACTCATTGAAATTAAGTACCTACTCATTGAGTATGCGATTCCGAACGCAGCCTTTCTGTTTATTTCCGAGGTTAACTGTAATCAGCCGGACCCGGGCCGTATCCAGATCAGATGGTGGACCTGCGTCTGGACACGGCCACAACGCATCCCTGAAGTGCCAGCAGAGCTTGTGTCCACTAGACTCTCATCGACACGACAGACATCGGCACTGATCCTCAACAAACTCGCGTCTCCATATGCGTGTGACGACTCTGATCTTCAACCAGATGAACTGCATAATATAATGTTCCGATCCAATCTGACCTCTGACCTGTAATGCCTGAATCATAATCATACACTGTTGGTTTGTTGACCAGAGCAGGACTGAGCGACTGAGTCTTGTTTCTCCCAAGAGTTTTCCTCCATTCTGCCAGTGATGGAGTTTCGGTTCCTTCACTGTCGCCTTTGTCTCCATTGGCTCTTGGCTTGCTTAGTAGTAAACCCTTTATTGTCACTTATTCACAAGTACCAGTGAAATTGGCCATCAACCTGTCCATACAAACATGCAATATGACAACGGGGTAGACAGGACAGGAAGACAGGGAATTAAGGAAAAATACAGCATGACATGAGGAGAGGTGAGGAGAAAAAAGGCAACCCCCAGACTATGCTCCTGTAAGGAGTACAGTGTGGGAGCAGCAAAAACACCTCAGCAACATTAGCACATGAACAGTGCACTCTACAACATGAACAAGATTTGCAACAGGGGTGGGGAGTGGGGGATGGAGGTAGTCCAGCACAGGCAAGCAGCATCCGGTCCTGCAGCCACTCTGTGCTGGTCACAGACCCGCCTGTCAGACTGGGGTACGAAGCGGCGAAGGCGAGGGATGGGGTGTGGGGCGGATACATATCTGTGTATATATGTAAGAGTTCATGCCTGGAGAGTCGCTAAGCCAGCACCATAATCTAGGTGCCTCGTTGGGGACATTTCATTTTATATTTAACAATATTATTACAACATTATTTTCTCTATAAAGCTGCTTTTAAATAATCTGTATTGTAAAAAGCGCTATATAAATAAAGGCGACTTGACAAACCGTACCGGGACAGAGCCTAGACAGAGATTTCTTCAGTTTAGCCACACATTTGCATGCCGTGAAACAAATAGTAGGCTACTAATTTATCGTATTAAATATTAATATACGTGACATCTTCTCTCACAACTAAACCTAGCCTACGTATTTTTTGGCACACCGCCTGTTTTATTTATCTGACCAACTCTCAAATCCTGTGCCGAAACTGCGCGCCGCACAGAGCGAAGAATAGCCTAGCCTAGGGTGAACTGCCCTAATGTGGGACATTTTTTGCATTTCTGACTTCTGTGACATATTGCGATGAGTAGCCAAAACATTTAATCCACGCCTAATAACATTTTTAAAACCCCAGGATGTGTCCTTATCAAATCAAAAGAGAAAATGCAGATAAGACATTCATAAAAGAAATGATAGACATATTAGTGCTCTTAGTGCAAGGCGTCTGACACGAGCTGCAGCTTCCTGATGTGGGACACAAGTCTATGATAAAAGGCCAAAATGACCTTGATTCATGTAGAATAGTAAAATCTCCTTAAGTTAGTAATTCTCTTGGTTATGGATGGGTGAAACATGGATAATTGAACATCATCAGACAAATAATTAAAGATAGTTTTGATGCGTTTATTATAAAGACATTAAGCAACTATTATTATAGGCATATGTTTGTGTTATGTAGAAAAATGGTTAAATGCACAGAATTCCTGAGTGTTCTCTAGTTCATTTTACTTAACAAAAAATAAACGCATACAACCACAAAAGGCCTATTTGAAGGCAAAATATAAAATCTTGCAACTTGCTAAAAAAGCAACAACCCAAACCTTAAACATCTGCGGTAAAAGCACTCTAATGTTGCGTAACAACACTAGAACCCTGTAAATAACCATTTATACTAATCAAGTTTTCAAAACTGTATCATCTTTGGGTGTCTTCACACAAGTTGCTTCCTTCTGATGATTGCTAATTCTGCAGCACAAAATGCCTTCGGTTGAAACAGCATATAGTGATAATCAATAACTTCTGACTCCCTTTAAAAACAGCTTCTCAGAACTTCATAGATTCATGAAACCATTGAACTGTTTAAAGTTAAACTACAGGAATAGCAAACAAAAGCCCATTTGAATAATAAAATACTTTTCTCTGCATTTTCACTTCTGCTTAAATATCATTTCTGATGTAATTGGGTAGGAAAAAAAAGATGCTGGTCTCTATACATTACTCTAAACTCTGATTAAATATAGCGATTTTACAATTCATTATGTTTAACATTGCCAAAACATGAACTCTTTAAATGAAAGAGTGTGTGGCTCTTAAAAGAGCCGTTGGGTTCGTCAGTTTCTCCAGTTTCAGACGTTTATCCCCCGAAGCCGTACAAGGTGCGTCCCTGTCGCTTCAGCGCGTACACGACATCCATGGCGGTGACGGTCTTTCTCTTGGCGTGCTCGGTGTAGGTGACGGCATCGCGGATCACGTTCTCCAGAAACACCTTCAACACACCGCGGGTCTCCTCATAAATCAGCCCGGAGATGCGCTTGACGCCGCCGCGGCGAGCCAGACGCCGAATAGCGGGTTTGGTGATCCCCTGGATGTTATCGCGCAGAACTTTACGGTGACGCTTCGCACCTCCTTTTCCGAGCCCTTTCCCGCCTTTACCTCTTCCAGACATGCTTGCAAGATCGTTGGGATGATGTACTAGCAGTGAGAAATGGATGATAAGCGTTGAAAGGGATGCAATTTATACTTGCTTACAGGACCTGACAGAAACCAGCACTGCGTCACATAGTGAAGGCCACTGTTACCCCTCCCCCAAAATATAGAGCGCGAAGCCACTCCGATCTGCAGGAGCCTTTCCCTTGTTTTATATAAAATATTTAATAATTTTTTCAGATCATATAATTTCCCTTGTATATGAGTGTGTCCCTCCCTAAATGTTAACGTAAATCCAACATTATGGGGACTAAATATTCCCACAAAGATGGCAATATCTCAAATCCTTGTCCAGTTCAGATTCACTCTTACATTCACGCATATATTGGTTTTGTCAAAGTGATAATATGCGTTTACATAAAGAAAACCTTTATACCATGCATTTATTTCGGCTTAACGAAAATAGGGGCATTGGAATCATTTAGTTGTGTCCATCGCTGGCTTATCCAAATGGCATAAACTCTGATCAAATTAAACAGAAGTAACAAAATGTATGTTTTAGTAATCATATTGCATATGCCTCTTCCCCCGCATAATTGCCCAGATCTATCTTTTACTGAAATCCGATCCCACACAGCATTGGACGCTGTTGCTTTATTGTCAGCGTTAAAGTAGAAATTATCTCGTTTATAGTAAGTGATGTGGCTCTAAAAAGAGCCGTTGGGGTGTGATGCGCGTGCACAGCAGCGGCGGGTTTAAGCGCGCTCTCCGCGGATGCGGCGCGCCAACTGGATGTCCTTGGGCATGATTGTGACTCTCTTGGCGTGGATGGCGCACAGGTTTGTGTCCTCAAACAGACCCACCAGATAAGCCTCGCTGGCCTCCTGCAGGGCCATGACAGCGGAGCTCTGGAAGCGCAGGTCCGTCTTGAAGTCCTGGGCGATTTCTCTCACCAGCCGCTGAAAAGGCAGTTTGCGGATCAGCAGCTCGGTGGACTTCTGATAGCGGCGGATCTCCCGCAGAGCCACGGTCCCGGGCCGGTACCGATGGGGCTTCTTGACGCCGCCGGTGGCGGGCGCGCTCTTCCGCGCTGCTTTAGTCGCGAGCTGCTTCCTCGGGGCTTTGCCACCGGTGGATTTACGAGCGGTCTGCTTAGTTCTTGCCATCGCTGCAGTTTCTCCTCTCTCGATCCTGCTTGAGCTGGAAATGCTGCTTCTGTTACACGCCTGCTTTTATAGCATTGGACCGTCAAGAGCTCACAGTGTCACGATGATGCAGAGGCTTGTGATTGGCTAGTGTGTGACGTGTGCTTATGACTGCTAGCCAATGACAAGCGTTTCTTCTTTTCAAGAAAGCGGAGGGTTTCCCGCTCAAGACGCTTTGTTCTGTTTACTACTTTGCTCATCAATCAAACCTATAGACTTTATTCTCAAACCTCACATTGCTTTATTTATCTGTTCTGAAATACTCGCCTTAATTCCCAGTGGTTGTGCAGATCTCAGATCTGAGCAAAATCACATTACAGTCTGTATTAAAGCACTGCAGCGAGAAATTAAGACGCACTTGCGTCTGTAAAATACAGGATTGTTCAGTAGAGCAGCTAAAGGGTCCGTGTACTTGTCGGCCAAGGGATTTTCGTTTTGAAAGGAAAAAAACAAAAACGAAAAACGGCCAGTTTCCCAATTACCATTAGTAAATAGGAAAACAAAAAACGGAAAACAACCCATTATTCGTTTTGATATTAAAAAACGGAAAAAAATCTCGTTATCCGATTGTCCTTCATGTGTTTATAGATGGAAATCGGAAATCAAAATACGTATGTATAAACCGTAATCCTTAATTCCATAGATATAAACTCTAATTCTGCACTGGTATTTTTTCGTGACCCGGAAGTTACTCCCGCCACGCCAAGACCCGCCCTATTTGAAAAATGAGAGAGAGCCAGGAGATCACCGGGCGTTCAGCGCTCATTAACCCCGACTGGAACAGCTTTTCCTCGGCTAGTGCTTCTGATGTTTGCCGCTGGCTCTGATGTCTTTAGTCAAACATGAGATATAATTTGTCTTGTTGTGTATAAGTCGATTTTTGGTCTCATTCATCTATAGTTTGTTCTATAGCAAATCGTTTTGGCTGAGGGCAAAGTGAAGTTTCATAACTTTATATAATTAGGCTATTTAACTTTAACTTTGTAGCCTATTAGAGAGCTGACTTATGTTTGACTTAATTGTTTGCTTTATTGTTATGCATTGTATAGCTTCGTATACCTATTAGGCTACTTATACTTTTATACTGGATATTGATCATTAAAACTGACATTTAACAAAAAAGACAGGGTTGTGTAATTTTATATTCTAAAATATATAGAATATTTTATATATATATATATATATATATATATATATATATATATATATATATTTTTTTTTTTTTTTTTTACTATATATCCTCTTCACTGTATGTACATGTATAATACAATAAAATGACACAACCCTGTCTCTGTTTGTTAAATGTCAGTTTTAATGATCAATAATGTTTCATATTTTTAAAATGAAAACAAAAAGAACCAGGGTTGTGTTTTATATTTCGTGTTGTTATAAATATATGCAGTGAAGATAATTAATGTGCATTGCCTGAATCACATTTGTGTGGCCATTAATGTTGAAGATTTTTTTAAATGAAAAGACGCAGAGTGGTGTTTTATTACATATTTCGTTTTATTGTTGATGAAAAGAGGCTGAGTTGTATTTTATACCATATTTCGTTTTATTGTTGCCTAAAATATACATAAAGAGATAACCGGAGTAGCCATTGCGAGCTGAGTGACGACATCAAGAACGCCGCTGTTCCATTTGCAGAATAACCGGACTAGCGTCCTCTCGTCCTCGGGAGTTCGTTCTCCTGATTCGAACTTGGCAAGTCCGAAGTTTGCGTATACTTGGTATTGAGAAACGGCCTATATCTACGAAAACAGCTTACTACTTACGATCGCTTCCGGGTCACGGAAAATACCAACGCAGAATTAAGGATTACGACACGTATTTTGATTTCCGATTTCCATCTATAAACACATGAAGGACAATCGGATAACGAGATTCGTCTTCCGTTTTTTAATATCAAAACAAAAAACGAATAATGAGTTGTTTTCCGTTTTTTGTTTTCCTATTTACTAATGGTAATTGGGAAAATGGCCGTTTTTCGTTTTTGTTTTTTTCCTTTCAAAACGAAAATCCGTTGGCCGACAAGTACACGGACCCTAAAGGACAAAAGACCCTCAGCAACATTGATTAGTTTCTGTTACACTAGAAATCCTCTGAAGCAGATGTATAGTTTTTGATTTTGGAAAATCTATTAATGTCAACTACAATATCAGAGCTTGGTAGACATCTTGGTAAAACCTATAGTCTTGCCTCAAGGCAGCATAGTCTATTTTAGTTTATTTTTATTAAAATGAGACACCCATGTATTGGCCAAACCTAACTTAGGGGAGAAGAACTCAAATACTAATCAATGAAAGTGCAAAAACAGTGGTCACATGACCACAGGGGCCATTTTGTGTCTTGTTTCAGCACATGTGCACAGGTCACATGCCTCCATATTTGCAATATTTTCTCTCATTTGCATCGAGTTAATCACCCACAAAAAATATGAGTCACCTTCA